>ML296170.1:3046-41108 GCA_005239495.1 Nicotiana undulata
CAAAATGACTGTTTTTGCAAAAACGCCCATAGAGTAAATGCAATGACATAATTGGCTATTTACTCAATAATAAAGAGGAAAAATTGAAGGGTAGTTAATTTTCTGTTACAAAACAGAAAACTAAATTCTGGATAATAACTGAAATGGATTTAATATTAATATTTATTTTAATATTAATATTTTGTTATTAAAACAAATATTTAATAACATTTCTGTTAATATTTACTATTAACAAATAAATTTGGTCCAAAAAATAATCTCTCGATCATTTGACCAAATCCGAATCCGAATCCGAGGCCAAGGCCGAGCCGAGCGACGAGTCGTGCGACGACGACAGCGCGAGGCTTGCTTTCTTCTCAACTCTTTATTAGCTAGAAGAAGAGCAATTGCTTATATGCCCATCAAAAGTCTTTTCCTCTTCATATGTGGGATAATTAAGGAGAAAAATCAAATATTACTCAAATATTTTATTTTTTCCTCTATTTCCCATCCACCCTATTTTAAGCATTAATAAATAATTAATACTTAAAAAAAATCCAACACATCTCTGAGCTCGTACATGGGAAGTAAATCAAGCCTCATGCCATCAATCTATCATCTCATAGTCATCCCGCCGAACGTGGGCTCTCCACCAATAGTTGGATTAAATCAATCAAATATATTTTTAATATGGTGTGATATTCTTGGCTCAATCTAGCAATATTTTTTTTTTCAAAAGGTCTCACGACAGTAAGAGAATCACATACATTATATGTGAGTTTCAAAAAATTTTAATTACTAATGTGAGACTTTATTCACGTATTCAAAATCGTAAGAAAAAGGATCAATTCAATGTCTACTGAAGTATAAGCTTGTATTGATCTATCATGTTGGTATTTTCTTATTAGTGCATTAAGTAATGTCAATTTAAACCAGTAAGTTTCAAAATCGTTGAATATATTAGTCATGTCGTGACTGATGACTCCTCAACCTCCATCAACCATATATTATATTTTTAAACAGTCTACTTTTTCTTTTGTTCCACTCCATAATAATGTCTCAAATTAAATATTTCTGTTTTACATTTTAAAAGTCAAACTTTGAACAATCCATCTTTTATTATTAAAATGTTAATAAAAGTAATAAAAATAATACCGGTCCTCTATATTAAAAATATATTTTACTTTTATTTGGTCATTATACTAAGGAGAAGGATATTTTTTTTGTTTTACTCTTTATCATTAATTACTTAATCCCAAATTATTTTTCAAGACTTCTGAAAGTGGTACTCCGTCCACAATAAGTGACCATTTTACTTTTTTATTTTGGTCCAAAGTAAATGTCAATTTACATAATCAAGAAGGAATTAAATCTATTTTTTAAAATTTGCCCTTATTTACATATTCCAATGTGTCAAGATAACAATTAATTAAGATTAATTTAGTGAATATTTTTTTTGTACTTCCTTAACGAGTGTGCTAAAAGTAAAATGGTAACTCATTGTAAACAATAGGGAATATCATTATTGTGCGTAAAATTATAAAATAAATACATTATTTATCCTTTCTTAAAAAAAAATATAAAGTCCAAAGTGGACAATTAAAATTGGTACGGAGGGAATAATTAGAGTAATTGAACTCCATGTGTTTCTCCATCTACTTAGCACCAGAAGTTTTGATCCCCACACGCGCCGGAATTAGAAAGCGAAGTTTCAATTACGAACAAAAGAAGGAAAGTAGAATAAAGTTTCAATAATATCTCTAACACTAATTTCCTGTTTAGGAAAATACAACTCGTAGACGTTATTCCCAACCCATTTTCCAGATAGTGACACTAATAAGGCGAGTGAAATCAGAAACTTGAAGATCGAGAGACAGAAGGCATAAGGGTGAGAAGATAAGGTTTCTAAAGCTTCTTTAAATATCAATGTGCTTTTCAAAACTTTACAACCAAAAGAAATTGATAAAACACCACATACATACAAAGCTTCTAAAATTATATTATAATTCAATGAAAGAGTCACTGTCACCTAGTTCATGACAAACGGGCCGAGAATTATGGATGCGAAAGTCATTTGATGCTGTTTCATTATTTATTATTTCCGATAATGGTAGTGTTCGAACGGTGAAGTCGTCTTTCTGTGACTTATAAATTACGGGTTCGAACAATAGAAATAGCTATTAATTTTTGAATTAGGTAGTTGTTTAACCGTAAGGTATAAGTTATCCCAGTGTTAAAATTAACACCAGGATAACTTATACCTAGTTTGCTAACCAAACGGGGTATTAAGGTGGTGTTAAATTTTTATGCCACCCTTATACCTTCTTATACCTCATACCAAACGACCCCTTAGTCTCTTACTAGGAAGTCGAAGTTGAAAAAGTCAACCGGATGTTGACTTATGTGTGAACGATCTCGGATTCGGATATTTAAGATTCAGATAGCCCCATTAGGGGATTTTGTACTTAGAAGCGCGTCCGGAATGTAATTTGGATGTCCGTGGTAGAATTAGGTTTGAATTGGCGAAAGTTGAAAATTTGGGGATTTTGGTCGGCAGTGGAAAATTAGATATCGGAGTCGGAATGGAATTCCGGAAGTTGGAGTAGTTTCGTAGTGTCAATTGTGACGTGTGTGAAAAATTTGAGGTCATCCGGGCGAGGTTTGGTAGGTTTCGGCATCGTTTGCAGAACTCGGAAGTTTAGAAGTTCTTAGGCTTGAATTCGAGGGTAATTTGGTGTTTTGATGTTGTTTTGAGAGTTCCGAAGGTTCGATTAAGTTCGTATATTGGTATAGGACTTGTTGGTATTAGTGGTTGAGGTCCCAAGGTACGGAGGTTGAGCGTTTAAATGGTCCTCGCAGGTGCAAGATTTTGACCGCAGGCGCGTGAATAGGCCGCAAGTGCGAGAAGCCTGGGCAGAATGTATAAGATATTGGATGACATGCTAAGGTCATGTGTGATTGACTTTGGGGGACAGTGGGATCAATTCTTTCCATTAGCCGAGTTCGCTTACAACAACAGTTATCAGTCCAGTATAGAGATGGCTCCATTTGAGGCTTTATATGGTCGGAGGTGTCGTTCTCCCATCGGGTGGTTTGGGCCTGGCGAGGCTAAGTTATATGGTACTGATTTTGTAAAGGATGCCTTGGAAAAGGTAAAGTTGATCCAGGAGCGACTTCGTACGTCAAGTCTAGACAGAAGAGTTACGCGGATCAGAAGGCGCGCGATGTATCAGTTATGGTCGGCGAGAAGGTTCTCTTGAAAGTCTTGCCGATGAAGGGTATTATGAGATTCGAAAAGAAGGGCAAGTTGAGCCCAAGGATTATAGGCCCATTTGAGGTGTTAAGGCGAGTTAGGGAGGTTGCTTATGAGCTTGCTTTACCTCCCAGCCTATCAGGGATTCATCCAGTTTTTCATGTGTCTATGCTCCGGAGGTATCATGCCGACTTATCTCATGTGTTAGACTTCAGTACTATTCAGCTAGATGAGAGCTTGGGCTACGAGGAAGAGCAGTTGCTATTGTTTATAGACAAGATCGCCAGTTGAGGTCCAAGAGGATTTCCGCGGTGAAGGTCCAGTGGAGGGGCCAACCAGTTGAGGAGGCGACTTGGGAGTCCGAGGAGGACATCCGTAGCAGATATCCACACTTATTCAACACTCTAGGTATGATTCTAGACCCGTTCGAGGACAAATATTTGTTTAAGAAGTGGAGAATGTAACAACCCGACCGGTTATTTTACTTTATAGAACCCCCGTACCCCTAAATAAGACTTTTCGTACTTGCCCTTACTGATTTACGACTTGCGAGGATGGTTGGTTTGGGATTTGGAAGAAATTAGAGTAAAATCGGAACACATGGTTCCTTAAGATTGGCTTAAAAGGCAAAGTTTGACGTTAGTCAACATTTTGAGAAAATGACTTCGGAATCGGGATTTGACGGTTCCAATAGGTTCGTGTGATGATTTCGAACTTAGGCGTACGTTCGGATCGAGTTTTGAATGACCCGGGAGCGTTTCGGCGCCTAATAGTGAAAGTTGGTTCTTGAAGGTTTTAGAAGTCCTTTAAATTTGGTTTGGAACGCGTTTTGGTGATATCGAGGTCCAAATGGAATTCCGATACTAGAAATAGTTCTGTAATGTCATTTAAGACTTGCACGCAAAAATTGGTGTCATTCCGAGTAGTTTAAATACGTTTCGGCGCATTGGAAGTAAAATGAAGAACTTGAAGTTTTTAAGTTTAATTCAATTGGTTTTGGATTGCGATTCTTAGTCTTAATGTTATTTCGAGCGTTCCGAGAGTTCGAGCGAATCCGTCTTATGATTCCAAACTTGTTGGTATGTCTAGACGGGGCCTCGGGGGCCCTGGGTACCATTCAGATGATGCGTGAGTTGAGTTTGAAACTCAACAGGGCTGTTGGTGCACCAGTTCCGGTGTGCCCGTACCTGCGGTTGGCCAGCCGTAGGTCCGAGCTCGCAGGTGTGAGCCATGATCCGCAGAAGTGAGGGAGGGAGGATAGCCCAGGCACCGCAGGTGCAGACGTTTTGGCGCACCTGCGCGACCGCATGTGCGAGGTCAGTGGTCGCAGGTGCGGGCTTGTGCGCAGATGCGGTCCCTTGAGCCCGCAGATGCTGAGCTTGGCCAGTAGGGGAAGATGCACACCTACGATGGATTTTCCGCATGTGCGGCCAACTCCCCGTGGGTACGAAAAAGCTGGAGGCAGTAGGTTCATTTAATACGAGACTTGGACTAATTTTTATATATTTCACTCACTCCTTGGGCGATTCTTGGAGCTTCTTGAGAGGGATTTTCACCTAACTTTTGGAGGTAAATAATTTCTACCATATGTGAGTTAAATACTTAGATTATGGGTAGATTAACATGTAAAAATTAGTGAAAATCAGTGGTTTAGAGAAAAACCTAGTGTTTTGATAAAAATGGAGTTTTACCACGAAATAGTTATGGAACTTAGTAAAAATCATATATTTATGTTCCTTAGGTTGTGGGGAACAACTTTCTTCAAATATTTTCGGAATCCGGGCATGTGAGACCGGGGTGGATTTTAGGAATCTTGCAAATTGAGTTGGGAAATTGCTTTAATAGTTGTGTTATGAACTTTAAGACTATATTGATTAGTCTTACACTATTTGGTTAGTTTTAGATTGTTCGGCACCGAATTGAGGGTTTGGGGCATAAGCTTTGACCGGAAAGTAGGCCTTGAAGCGAGGTAAGTCTCGTTTTTAACCTTGTAAGAGGAAAATTTTCTCATAGGTGAATTTAATTAATGTGTGATTATTTGTGGGGGCTACGTACGCGCGGAGTGACAAGAGTCCGTATGTAGCTACTATTCATATTATGTCCGGGTAGCTTTAGGCTTACACCATACTTTATGGACAATATTAATAATCATGTATGTTGATTGTATTGGATAGGAACTAAATTTAAGATTTTAAAATTTTCAAAGGTTTCAAGTAAATTATTATTTTGAAAAGAATTGAGGGAAGTTATATTATATTTATATGTAACCACGTCGCAAATATATTCCGCGAGCGGAGTGACTATTTCCACTACTCTCATGGGAGCAGGTCGTTCGCCTCGGCATGTTAATAGATGCATCTATGGTTCGCGACGTTCTACCCTCAGCGGTGCACAATTTACATTTTTATGTTAGATCTGGCCGAACGTCTTCGGTGAAATTTGTGTGTGATAATAGAACTGGAGGCCTTATTATGTTTGATATAAATTTTACTGTCTTAGAAATCATTGTTTAAATGAAGGAAATATTTTGGGTTCTTAAATATGATGAAAGAATCGTTCATTTGTTTCTTGTTCTGAGTTTATTGTTAGTTCTGCATATAATGTTTATTTAGAATCATATGTTATTATGTTGTTGGATTTAGTATGTGTCGAAGTCGACTCCTCGTCATTACTTTTTCGGGGTTAGACTAAATACTTACTGGGTACATATTTTTATGTAATCATACTACATTTCTGTACTTGATTGTACATGATTTGAGGCAGGTGCATCTGGCCAGTCCGACGCGTAGATTGATTTTTCAGTTCGAGACTTCCCGATGAGCTGCCCCTTTGAGCCGTTCTGCAGCAGCTGGAGTCTCTCTTTGCGTTATTTTCTGTCTATTTCCTTTCAGACAGTAGGCTAGCATTTTGTTTTGTATATTCTACTAGATTGCCCATATAATTGTGACACTAGGTCTTGGCACACACACTAGTAGACTTTTATTTTAATATTTTGGGTTGTATTTAAATAATTACAGGTGCATTCGTTGTTGCGTCTAAATCATTTTACATCGGTAAATACTAAAAGAATGTATTTCAATTAATGTAGAATTTTATCTACTTAGTGATTTACTCTATTCGGGAGATCCTTAGTTTAATTAGTGTTGCCTTGCCTAATAATGGTATTGGGCACCATCACGGCCTAATACGAAATTGGGTCGTGATATATCATGGTATATTTTACCCTAATATAATAGTATCACACCTCTTGGGATGCGACCCTTCCTGAATTCTGTGTGAACGCAAAAAACTTTGTACATCAGGGTGCCTTTTATAATTGTGATATCCGATCAATATGAAAGCACATTGAATATTTCAATGTATATTGCTTCCCCCATCAGGTATAGGTAAATTTTCTGAGCTTATATATATAGAGAGAGAGAACTAAATCACTTAATATCTTGTGTGTGTGGAAATTTGAACTATAATCTGTAAGGTTTACATCTATTTTATAGAAAATGCTAACTACCGTTGGATAGTTAGTTGGATGTTTGATGCTGCTTATTTCTATGAGATATGTGAATATGTTTCATATTCAATTTTAATATTAAATCAGATACAACGGTTTACTTAAATATTTGCATGAATATAATAACGTATCGAACCTGAATTTGCTGCCCTCAGAATTATAGGTTTGCACGTTTATCATTTATTGATTTGATCCAAAGTCGAATATGTGTTTTATGGTTTTGGTCGTAATAAGAGGAAATCATTTAGTTTTTACAAAAAAAAAAAGAAGGTAAACGACAAAGGGAATTCTTAATTAGGTCAAGTTATAACCACACCTAGATATTATAATAATGTGTATGTACACATTTCAGTGACTTGCTGCTACTGATACTGTTGGTTCTTCTCGTAATATTAAGAATTAATTAAGAATTTAAAAGAAAAAAGTGGGTGTAAAGGCTCAAACCGCACGTGTCAATCGCAACATTATTCTGACCCACCATTTCCTTTGTCGGCAATATATAGTCGAAGAAATAATGGCAATATTTTTCCAATAAAAATAAAAGAAAATACCAGATGAGTTTGAATTATGTTAAACGAGGCGTTAGATCGATTTGTCATTACTGTTACTGTATTTTATTCATCTGCACCTATTCAGAATAAAAAAGAAATAAATTCACATAAATTAAAATAAAGAATAAGCTCAGAATTTGGACAGTTGAACACCAAATATAGTGAACGTAGTAGGTAATGTGTTATAAAGTAAATGTCATGTCAAATGCTGACCCCACAAACTATTATAAATATATTAGAGTTACATGAGACTTTCCTTTTATTGTATAACTAAATAAAATATATTTTATAAAACAAAAAGTATGTAGGCAGATGTATTTCCTATATTATATTACATAGTATTCATTATTGTTATCCGAATAAAGAATCCAACATAATTAAAAAAAAAAAGAACTCAACCTTTTTATATTGTCACAAGTATAAATAAGCTGATAGGACAAATGTTGTTGTGGTAGTTGACATGCAGATGCACTGTGAGGCGCGTGAGCAAACGGCCATTCAAATGATTCTTTAATTGCTGTTGGATAATATGCATTTATTTATCGGCATCTACTTGATTTTACCGTTTATAGAACTCATCAACCCATTAGATTCCTACTCGCGCGAATAAATTAGAAAATCCTACACACTCTTCTTTAGTCTTTTTCTCTGACCTATTAAAAAAAACCTTTAGGTTTGAGATTTTCAATCTTCCAAAATATCACAAATTTATCGCGAATAAATAGGCTGTCCTTTTCACTCATTTTGAACCCTTCTCGAGATACTAAAATGAGTAGGATGGCAATTCTGTAAATCTTAGCTCAACTGGGACCTCAAAAATTAAGAGCCACATCCGAGAAATTTCGTCGTTTCCTAGAAGATTCTGTAAAGTTTCGCCAATTCAACAGTTGCTACCTTTGCTGTATGCTTTCCTTAATTTCTGGCCGTCGGATTTCCTAAAACATTAACCGGGTAAAATCAGAGTGTTCAAACAAGTGCGACGTGGCAACCATATTTTAAACTAGAGCATCATTATACCAAGTCAAAATTCTAGGACCAATTATATTCGTGCCAATTAATCAATCAAGTCTCGTTATGGGATAAATCTTCCTTTATTTAAGCGGTATTTCCTCGGATCTACTTTAATTGATTTTTTTAATAATATTTGATTTTTTCCGATATCAAAAAAAAAATTAACTTCTCTTTCTTTCAAAGTCTATTGGAGTAAAGAGCCTATAACTATTTATTATATTTTTAGTGAACGAATTAAAGTTAATATGACTAATTTTATTATTAATTAATTTGAAAAGTAAATTTCTTAATACGTGTAAAATCAGGAAAAAATCAATTTGACTGAACTGTAAGGAGTATTATTTTATACGACGTGATTACAAATTACTCCTTTCGTCAATTTGACTATTTTACCTTTATTCATGACTTAATATTTAAATTTTTTCATTGATATATGAACAAAGTTATTCATAATTGAAGTGTTTATAGTCTTTAAAAATAATTATTACTAAGAATAAAAAAGAAGAAAAAAATAATTAATTTTGTCTTGAATTTTTAAAGTGACAAACAATTTGAGAAAAATTATTTTTAGTAACCGCTATTGATAGTATGAGAGGGAAGGAGTAGTTAATATCAAAAAATGGTATTAAGTGGAGACAGCTGGCAGCGATTTATCCAAGCCGATTAACTCGAACAAAATGTAGCCGGCTTTGTCGGTCCCACTGAGACTGTACTTATCGAATCGTACTCCTGCTTCTCTATGATAAGCAGTAATACTTATCTATAACTTATATAGCCTATCGTCAACTATGTGTTACTATAGAAACCACAATTTTCCTGCAAGTAATGTGGCGAAGGGTATATTTTCATTTTCTCGCGAAATATAGAGTAGAGATTAAAAGGGGTAGTAGGAAACACACACACACACATTAATTGAGTTCTCTATATTTAGAGAGAGAGAAGGATATATAACAATTCAGCCTCTCCTCGAGCTCGTCGTTTGTTGGGTTTTCTTCTTCTTTTTCTCTTCCATGGATCTATTTGTTCTTTAAGGTAAACCTCCTTTACTCTTTCTCTGTAACCCACTGTGCATCCTTTTCTTTTTTTTAATTTTAAATATATGTCTCTATAGATTTTTATGGAATATTTACTTTTTCCAGTCTTTGCTTTTCGCTTTAATTTCTCCACTTACTCTCTCTGTATATTGACTCGCTTTTGGTTTTCATTCCCCCCCCCCCCCCCCCCCCACACCCCCTCCTTTTAACCACTTTAGATTTTTATAAAGAACAGATTTTTACCCACCCCCCCCCACACACACACACAACAAACTTTGCATCTTCGATTTCTTCACTCGATTTAAAGCTGCTTTTTGTGTGTGTGAAAAAAAAAACTTCTTTTTTTGGGGTTATTCCACTTTCTACATCAGCTGCGTCGGTGAATGCTAAATGGAGTTGTGTTTCTCGTTATATTGAAGAAGATCAGTTCAATCATCGGATTCTGGTTTGAGTTTTTTTAGGTTTAAATTCGTTGGATCTCTTTTCATTTTTTCCTTTTTTACTTTTAATATTTTGGGGATTAGTTTAAATTTTGAACAGTTACTTTATTTTATTTGAGTTTCGGGGCTTGTGTCCGGCAATTATTAAATGCTTATATATTTTAATGATTAAATATAAAGTTAGTATGAGCTGGACAACATATTTAATCATATGGGTTAGTTATTTGTTTATTATTATTATTAATATGTCTGGAGTTTTTAGTTAAGAAATTCAACTTATGGAATTTTGCAGATCTGCAAACACACGGTTTTTTCATACTTTCCTCTGGGCTTGAAGACAAAGTAGTTGCAATGTCATCTCTCAGCAGAGAACTTGTGTTTTTGATTTTACAGTTTCTAGATGAGGAAAAGTTCAAAGAATCTGTCCACAAGTATGTACCTTTTTTCAATTTCTAATGCTTCCATTTTAACGATTTACACACTGATGAGCAGTTAATTTTCCGCATTCGCATTGCTAAAAGGCCCTTTTTTTTGTTGCGATAGACTTGAACAAGAATCTGGCTTTTTCTTTAACATGAAGTACTTTGAAGATGAAGTGCATAATGGTAACTGGGATGAAGTTGAAAAGTATCTCTCTGGTTTTACCAAAGTGGACGATAACCGTTATTCCATGAAAATTTTCTTTGAAATAAGGAAGCAAAAGTATCTTGAGGCATTGGACAAGTAAGATTTTATCTTTTTTGAGGAATAATTTTGCTCTCCCCAGATTTTACATATTGATGAAATTGGGTAATTTGAGTATGTTATAGGCGTGACCGGTCCAAGGGTGTTGAAATTCTTGTAAAAGATCTTAAAGTTTTTGCATCGTTCAATGAGGAGCTTTTTAAGGAGATCACTCAGCTGTTAACACTAGAGAATTTCAGGTATTGCCTTCATATAATTTGTCAATGAATATAAAACCTTTTTCTTTGGATCGGTATGAAGATATGACCCTTTTAAACGTGTAATTAAGTGGCTTGATCAATTTGTAGGGAGAATGAACAGCTGTCCAAGTATGGAGATACTAAATCTGCACGAGCTATCATGTTGGTTGAGCTCAAGAAGCTTATTGAAGCAAATCCATTGTTTCGTGACAAATTGCAGTTTCCAAACCTCAAAAATTCAAGATTACGAACTTTGATTAACCAAAGGTGATGTCCATGTGAAACTTCAGCATTTGTTTTGAATGATATAGTGGCCTAAATGCACTACCAGAGCATACTCTTCCGAGCCTAACTTAGCTATCTTGTATTTACTTGTGCACATCACAACTTGAGCTAAAGGTCCTTTTGGACCTAAGAAGTGCTATGCAATGTAAGCAACTCATGATATTGGTCCAAATAATTAGCTTAAAATTATGAAAGTATTAGTCACCATCAATGTAACCTGCCTGTGATTATTCAAGTAAACTAGCAATACTAGGTATTTATAAATTGGGAACTGACGACGAATGCATGCTGCAGCCTAAATTGGCAGCACCAACTTTGTAAAAATCCTAGACCAAATCCAGATATAAAAACTCTTTTTGTGGATCATTCTTGTGGACAACCAAATGGTGCTCGTGCTCCATCACCTGCAAACAATCCGTTGCTTGGATCAGTGCCAAAACCTGGCAGCTTTCCTCCTCTTGGTGCACATGGGGTTGGTCTTTTCTAGAGCTTACTTGCTAATTATGTTGAACCTGTAAGATTTTTGCTTATCTATTACAAACTTTATTCAGCCTTTCCAACCTGGGCCACCACCTGTGGCAGCTCCACTTGCTGGTTGGATGTCCAACACACCGACTGTAGCTCATCCAGCAGTTTCTGGTGGACCTATGGGTCTTGGTTCTTCATCTATTCCAGGTATCACTTAATGGTTACTTAGATGGGGTGAATGACTCTTTTGTTTTCCCTTAATAAGAAACTGAATATGAAGATATGCCGGTACTTGGTGCTATCTTTTTTATCGAGCATTTTGATTGTTACAAATCATTCTTCACTTGGTTGATGGCATTCATAAGTATGTTCAGATATGCAATTGGGAATAAAGAAAGGCTTAAAATGCTCAGCCATCAGTTATCACCTAATCATGATGATAGTGCTTTTACATTCGTACAGACAGAGTTGACATGACGAATTGATTGACCTCTTATTGCTGCATACAGACAGAGTTGTGATTTTTCTTTTCCAGTTCTGGTCGATTATGAAAAATTATGTTTCTGAGCATTTTTCTTGAATAAATCATATGAACTCATATTGAGATCTAGGATCAGAAAATCAAAGTGAATGAAATTGGTCTGATTGGATTAACAAATTTGTTTGACCCCCCCACCCCCCCACCCCACCCAAAATAAAAGGCAAAGAGTTTGGCCTTCACATGAAACAACTACTCCATTAGATTTTCTATAGGTTATTCTTGCTCTTTTAACTTGTGAGTTTCTTCATTACCCGTTGTAGCTTCCCTTAAACATCCCAGGACTCCACCAACAAATCCTTCCATTGATTATCCATCTGGGGAATCTGATCATGTTGCCAAAAGAACTAGGTCACTTGGAATATCTGACGAGGTAGTAGACTCTCCCGATTTTTCAATCATTCAGTCAGCAATATTCAGATTCTCTACTGTTGTTTTACTCTTTTTTTTTATTGTTCATAATACAGGTTAATCTTCCTGTCAATGTGCTGCCTATATCATTTCCAGGGCAAGGTCATAATCAAGCGCTTAGTGTACCTGATGACCTGCCCAAGACTGTTGCACGAACTTTAAACCAGGGATCATCTCCCATGAGCATGGATTTTCATCCTTCTCAGCAGACGTTGCTTCTAGGTCTGCATCATCTGAATGCTCTTCTTTATTAACATACTGGTGTCTACCTACTTTTTGGCTCTTTTTGGCTGTTTGCATTAATCATATCTTTCCGTGTGACAAACTAGTCGGCACGAATGTTGGAGATATTGCATTGTGGGAAGTTGGTTCTAGGGAGAGACTGGTGTTGAGAAACTTCAAAGTCTGGGACTTGGGTGCATGTTCAATGCCGTTACAGGTTTGATCTTTTTTCCATAGGTAGAACTGATCACCCTAAGTTAAGTGAGATTCATCTAATCTGATCAAAATAATTTCCCAACTGAACTCAGACTGCTTTGGTAAAAGATCCTGGTGTCTCAGTTAACCGTGTTATATGGAGCCCCGATGGTTCACTATTTGGTAAGCTTTCATGAAAAGCACATTTCCAATCTTACTGTATTTCGCCGTCAAAAGAAGTTGAATGATCTTTTAGAATGACCATCTTTCTGTTGAGCAGGGGTTGCATACTCTAGGCACATTGTTCAAATATATTCTTATCATGGGAATGATGATATTCGTCAGCATTTGGAGGTAAACTGTGGTGGCATTCCATGACTCTTGCCCTGGTGATAAATGTTGAATAAGTTTGCAGATTTGACTGATAATGCTTTTGCAGATTGATGCTCATGTTGGAGGCGTAAATGATCTTGCATTCTCTCACCCTAATAAGCAGCTTTGTGTTATAACATGTGGAGACGACAAAACCATAAAGGTTGGCTAGGCATAAATATATGTATTTGTTGCCTCTGAACAACATTTTTTGGTAGTTGAATAATAGCTAGTTCTTTCCAACACTTGCTAATTTCTAGGTTTGGGATGCCACATCTGGTGCAAAACAATACACATTCGAGGGTCATGAGGCTCCTGTGTACTCTGTGTGCCCTCACCATAAAGAGAACATTCAGGTATGGATACTATCTTGATGTCTTTTTTTTTTTTTTTTGTTGATCAGGACGTCATGATGTCTCTTGTACACTCCAAAAGGTTTAGCTGTCTGCACATTTGTACTTGTGTTGATGACCTCTGTTCTTCAGTTTATTTTCTCAACAGCATTAGATGGAAAGATAAAAGCATGGCTATATGATAATTTGGGATCTCGAGTAGATTATGATGCTCCTGGTCGTTGGTGCACAACAATGGCATACAGTGCTGATGGAACTAGGTTGATTTTGTTGATGCATTGCATTATTGCTACTTTACATAGTTTGCTGAAGTCACTTGGGGACAATAGCTTTTTCTCTGATCTCACATTTTTCTCTTTTCCCTTTTGGATGGGGGTGGGTGGTGGAAAATTGCAGACTATTTTCATGTGGAACCAGCAAAGATGGGGAGTCACACATTGTTGAGTGGAACGAAAGTGAAGGGGCTGTTAAGAGAACATATCTAGGTTTTCGGAAAAGATCGTTGGGTGTTGTACAATTTGATACAACTAAAAACAGATTTTTGGCAGCTGGTGATGATTTCTCGATCAAATTCTGGGATATGGACCATGTTCAACTCCTGACCAGTATTGATGCTGATGGAGGTCTTCTAGTAAGTTAAATTTGAGATTTTCTGAGAAAATTGTTGTATTCTACTATGGTCTAACTGCTTTTTCTTTTATATTAATTAAAGGCAAGCCCTCGAATCCGATTTAACAAGGACGGTTCTCTATTGGCTGTTTCTGCTAATGAAAATGGTATAAAGATTTTGGCAAATAGTGATGGTATTCGTTTAGTTCGTACTTTTGAGAACCTAGCTTACGATGCTTCCAGGGCATCTGAAAGTGCAAAGGTACTTCTAACCCCATTTATATAAATATTCAGGTTCCCTCCTTTTTCTTTTAACACAAAGATGACCAGGATATGCTTTGCTTTAATGTCATGCAGCCCACAGTAAATCAAATATCAGCAAGCAGTTCTGGATTTGCAGACAGGGTGGCCTCTGGTGTTGGCATGTCTGGAATGGTTTGTAAATATTACTCCCCAAATGTAAAATATGCAAAGAAGTTTTTGTTTATTGACATAGATCGTAGGCCCATGGAAAAACTATATATATGCATATCCACAGTCCACACTCACTTTTCCCCTAGTTACTCGTTCTGTTTTTCAAAGGTGGAGGACACACTAGAAGTCTTACCTGGTTTTCATGTCAATATCATCTGCTAATATATACTTCTTTACATCGTATTGACTTTGTAAGAATGGAGATGCAAGAAATACAGTGGATGTAAAACCCCGGATTGTTGAAGAGCCTAATGATAAATCTAAGATATGGAAGCTCACTGAAATTACTGAACCATCACAGTGCCGGTCCTTGAAGCTTCCTGAGAACCTCAGAGTGACTAAGGTATAAAATCCATATCTCTTGATTCATGAGATATCTAATTGGATTATTTTTCTTATCTTATTTTTTGGACTCTGAAAACTTATCCATTTTTTTATTTCTTCTTGAGGAAGTTTTTTTCCATTGAACATACAGATAACAGATAATTCATGTATAAAATTGGATGTACATTCAGTAAGGGCTTGTCCCTTCCAAGTTTAAAAGTTGCCTTTGTGCATCAATTGACATTATCAAGGTGCGATAGGACAACATGCCATCAGCAAAATGAAGTTATTAGGTTAATTGAGAGGAAATGAACCATAGGACAACATGCCAGGGGAATATATTGATTTTGTGCCCTCTCTTTTCCGTTTCTTGGTCACTGAATGTGATTCTAAAGCTAAGTTGCTCTGACATGGCAGTTTAGGTGCCGCACCCGTGTCGACACGACACTAGTATGGGTGTGTGTATGGGATCCGTATCGGATCTGGTCAAACAATTTTGGGTACGTTGACCACGACGGACAGAAAAATTCGAGATAAAATACAATTTATTACCGAAATAAGAACTAAAACTAGGGTTAATTTGAAGAAAATAGCATATTTTATCTAGGAAATCAATCTTTTACTTATCTACAACTTGAGAATAAAAAGGAAATTCACACTTTACAAGCTATACATAAGTATTCCACAAAATTTCTTATAAATTAGAGAGATTTTTTTTTTAAAATTATTTTTAGCCGGATCCCCACCCGTATCCATACTAGGATCCGTATCCCCGAATCTTAAAATTTACATCTTGAAAGATCCGACCTCTAGATCCGCACCCGTGTCCGAGTAACTTAGTTCTAAATGCAATGGAAGTCCATCAAGGTCATCAATCACAATGTCATGGAGGTCTAAAGCCTTCTGAACAAAATCTAGCACCTTGACATTCTGTGTTTTAGTCTCTTATCTTTTCCTAATAGATTGTTCAAGTTCATATCTCCGTATATTCAAGTATCATTTTCTGCACCTCCATAGGGCCTTCATCTTTATTCCTTCAGATTGTCCATTAGAGAAAAATCTTTATCTTTTCAAGTAGATAAAAGGGCCTCTAAAGTTTATGCCTGCTGGGTGTCAATGGTTCGGTTCGGCCAGTTATTTTATAAATTTTGTACCATACCAATTTTTTGGTTATTCTATTATGTATAACCAAAATTAGGCTTTTCGAAACCGTCCCAATCATGTCGGTTTCTCTTCGGTATCGGTACGGTTCGGTAATTTTTCAATAATTTTCTTAAATACATGTAAAAGTCACTAGTAAAAGTAAACCACAATAACATATATACTTTTATAGGACTTAACAAAACTCTCTAGATACTTATACAGTTTAAAAGGGTTAAATTAAGAAAATATGAAAGATAGGTAGAATATAAATCCACCAAATAAACGAAACTAAGCAAATACAAAGAAAATATAAATCACACGAGTGGAAAGATATTACCCAAGTTGGGATTCAAGAATAAAGTCTATAAAAGACTAAGTATTTCAAAAAGATAAATCTAATTCATACAAAAGGAAATATATCCAATACATTGTAGTTTGCTACTCCTAATCGCTACAATACCTTGTGTCTTGCTAGTGAATATGCCGGAAATAATTTAGTTCAATAGAAGTAGCATAATAGGTTTGGAAATTAGAATTTTGAGTTTAATTACTTGTTGACGTGTAACAATTTCATAATTCCAAGGCCCAAGAAAAAATTTAATGCTTTATTATTTTAAACTTAACATTTAAATATATTATTCGCATTGTAAATTTATTCAATACAGTTCGGTATTTTTTCGGTTTATTTTCATAAAATAAAAAACCTACCCTAATTATCGGTGCGATTATAGATTTATATAAAAACCTACGGTTTTATTAAAAGAAACCTAAAAATCGGTTCGATGCGGTACGGTTTAGTCGGTTTTTGAATATCCATTGACACCCCTACTTGCAACGATTTGGCAACTGTACTACTTCCAACTTAGGACTAGTAACAGTAACTAAACTTCTGCTTAGTATTTCATGTTTACCTCTATTGTTCTACTGAATTCCGCCCCCCCCCCCCCCCCCCCCCCCAACAATGCCGTGGTGGCTCCATGATTATGCAACCTGGATGTAAGACATTGTATCAGTTAACAGAAAATTTCGCATAGAACTCTCACTGGAACAATACTGATCTGGAGAGTTATCAATATTTCTTGCCTGGTTTGTTTCAACTATATTAGTTTTGATTTCAGAGTTCCCTGATCTGATTTAATGCTGATTACTACAGATATCAAGGTTAATATATACAAATTCTGGTAATGCTATCTTAGCATTAGCATCAAATGCTATTCACCTGCTTTGGAAGTGGCAAAGAAATGAACGCAATTCCAGTGGAAAGGTAAATGCACACCAAAATTATTGCTTTCCTCCATTTGGTAAAGAAGTGATTCTGAGGAGTGAGGTAATCTTTGTTTAGGCAACAGCCAGTGTATCACCTCAACTGTGGCAACCTTCAAGTGGCATCCTAATGACAAATGATGTGACCGAACCAAACCATGAGGAAGCTGTTTCCTGCTTTGCTTTGTCCAAGAATGACTCTTATGTGATGTCAGCATCTGGAGGAAAGATCTCCTTGTTCAATATGATGACATTCAAGGTATAGGAAGATTGTCTTGTTTTATTTCTACATTTACCCAGAGATCAGGTGTTGAACTTTGAATTTTCTTCTGGATACAGACAATGACGACTTTCATGCCCCCACCTCCAGCAGCAACTTTTCTAGCATTCCATCCTCAAGATAATAACATTATCGCTATTGGCATGGATGATTCTACCATCCAGATATATAATGTTCGAGTGGATGAGGTATGATAGAGATAAATAAGAAGTTTTTGCTGTTATTGGCAGTCATCAGAATTTCATGTTTTTGGGCCAGTTACCATATATCGTTATTCACTAGATGTCAATATCTTGATGAAGGTTAAAAGCAAGCTTAAAGGCCACTCTAAAAGGATAACTGGCCTCGCCTTCTCTCATTCGCTTAATGTGCTGGTTTCTTCAGGAGCTGATTCTCAGGTTAATGGCTTGATTACTATTTGACTTACTTCTCAGTGATTAACTAGACTACTCTCGAGATCAATGTGGAGAATAAATGTATATGATAGATTGCATTTTCTCTTCTAACAGTGTTGCATATAATGTATAACACCCTCCATCCGATTCAATACTAAGCAAATCAACTAGGCATGGGAATTAGAAGTAATCTCACTGCATTTCATATTAGAAGATGATAAATATTTTAGTTGTATTTTGAAGCTTGATGGAGAATAAGATCATTTCATGCTCTTTATAAGAGCTGAGCGAGTTCTGCTTTTTTGAAGATCTGAAATTATTACACCAAAATCTATAATATATGGCCTAAGATGAGCTGAGGAGTATATTGCAGGTTATCTCCTTTTGCGTTAGCTCATGTTTAGTTATCTGACATTTTTAACGTCTTCCATTGATGAAAAATGCCAAGGCAATATCCTTTTCAACTATCATTCGATTAATCTATCAAAGCTATCTTTCTGCATTTCTGGCACTCTTTAAAGGAACATTTTATATATTTCTCTGTACTCTTATCCATTTGTATTCATCAACTTCATCTGCTTCTGTACAGCTGTGTGTATGGAGCACCGATGGGTGGGAAAAGCAGAGAGCTAGATCCTTGCAGCTGCTGGGGAGATCAACATCTCAGTCAGATACCAGAGTGCAGTTTCATCAGGACCAAACTCATTTCCTGGTTGTGCATGAGGCGCAGATTGCTATATATGAAACAACAAAATTGGAATGTGTAAAGCAGGTAAGTCCTCTTCCTGACTGCAGTTGGTTATTCAAATGCCGCTTGATTTCAACATTAATACATAATATCTTCTTCTACAGTGGGTTCCACGTGAAAGTGCTGCCCCTATTTCTCATGCGACATTCTCGTGTGATAGCCAGCTGATATATGCCAGTTTCTTGGATGCAACTGTTTGCGTATTCACTTTTACGCCCCTCCATATGCGATGCCGCATTATTCCTTCAGCTTATCTATCACCAAGTATTAGGTATTTTTTCCTGCGCTGCTAACTTATTTACTGCTCTAATTCTATGATATTCTGCCTCCACTATTGAAGACAAAATAAACATCTTTTCTTTTAAAAGTTAGATCTTCACGAGATAGAATAGTGAAATCAGTATCAGAGCAATATCCAGGCTTGAAGTCTGAACTGTAACTTGTCACCCAAACAAAAACTACAGGTTTGGCCATTGGTACAAAGATATTAACCAATGCATAGGCTATGTTGAAACGTAAATTTAATGCATTCAAGAGGACTAGAAAGTTCACCATTCTAGACCATATTCTTTCTTCAAAATATTGACCACGTGCAATAGATATCCCAAAAGAATTCATTTTGCAATTATGTATTTGTAATATCATTTATTATCAATGAAGTGGGGCGTCTGACTGCCAGGATTATCATTTGTAGCATCACAGGAATATCCCTCCAAATACTATGTTTCAGGTGTTTGATTTTTGTTACTTCTTGCATCCCGGGTCCTCACAATAAGTAATTTTCTGAGTCTGATATCCTCGGGAAGTAATGTGAGGATACATGGTCAATTGGCCGAACAGATTTCGTCTCTGATATTTTAAGTAATTTTTCAGAAACCTTGTATATTTTGTGCAGCAATTCGAATATCCACCCAGTTGTAGTTGCAGCACATCCACAAGATCCAAACCAGTTCGCATTAGGCTTGTCAGATGGTAGTGTTCATGTTTTCGAACCACTTGAATCTGAAGGCAAATGGGGGGTCCCTCCGCCACTTGAAAATGGATCAGCAAATGGTATGCCAACCGCTCCATCTGTAGGAGCTTCAGGCTCCGAACAAGCACCAAGATAACAAAGAGGCCACTGAGTACAAGGTCTTGTGTGTTGTTTTGCTGGATATTTCCCAAATTTCAGTTCAGACTAACGGGTAAATGTTCGTTTTAGTAGACTAACCAGAGTCCTCCAAGTTAAAACACAAACTGTAATGTATCGCCCAATGGTTGTGTTCTTTGCAATTGAAAGGGAAAGAAAATCTTGACTGGGCTAGGAGTCTTAGCACTAGTTGCAGCTTAAGGTTCTTGGTTTTTTGTACCAACGTTGTGACTTTCGTCTGTGGTACTCTATTACAGATGTTCTTGGTACAGGACATAACTTAGCCCAGTAGTTTCCAATGTGTAAATGTACAACTCATGCGGTAAGATGTAATGTAAAATGAATGCATTACTCTTGTAATATCTTTAGTTAGGAAACTTATCCTACCAGCTTTGTAATTTGAGTTATGCTTCAATTGGTTCTTGGTGTATCTACTTCAGCTCAACTTTTTGCACCATTTTTGGAACATAAGTGTAATCTTTCTATTACAGAGTCCGGAACCAAAATGTGGTTCTTTTGGACTCAAACGATTGAAATACGTGGAAAAAAAAGTTAGTGACCAAAATACATATACCGCCCTTTTGAAGGGCACTATGCCTTAACGACCGTTTGCTCGTTAAGGTATAGCGCCCTTTAAAAGGGCGTTATACATATAGCGCCTTTTTATAACGGTGCTATACCTGAATTTGAAAGACAGGCAGGTGTAGCGCCGTTTATTAAGGCGCTATACATATTTTGTGGGCCCACTAATAATTCTTCTGTGCTTAACTGACATAACAAAAATTCAAATGGGTATAACGCCCTTATTTAAGGCGCTAAACCTCAAAAAATTCGACCCCCAGGATTGGGCATTGCCTTATTTAAAGACGTTAAGGATTTTGTAAAAATCCATTCAGAAATATTCTCAAGTCTTGTTAAATTTTTCTTCGTCAAGTTGTTTTCCATTTTGTCATAATGTCTGAAAAGCGAAGAATTAGGGTTTCATTATATTGAGGGGGTGAGGTTATGGTGGCGAATAACTCAGCAAGCTATAGTTCATCTCCACAGTGTCATGTTAAGTTGCCACTTACAATGGAGTATGATAGATTGATATCGTTGTTATGTAAAAAATGAGTGTGAGCAAACGTTCGGTGAACCTTAAAGTAATTGGAAGATATCCGTATTATGTTACTCCGCAAGGGGTTGCTTGTTATGCTGAGTTTAACATCGAGGATGATGAAACTCTGAGTGATTTTTTGAGGACTCCGGATGATTACCAGGAATTTCTTAGGATAAAAATGTTGGAAATGTACGTCAAGGTTGAAGACGTCCGCAATAATGAGGTTGCGCAAAGCAGGGATATCCCTCAGTCATCTGGTGTTATTTTGGAGCAATTTTAGCCGAACAGGTTTCGGCTGAAAGGATTTGGCCTGATCTAAACTTATCTCCACAGGCGAATGAGGAGCGATGAAATAATTTCTCTCTTACTTTACATGATCCATAAGACGAGTGGTAAACTTCAATTTTTCTTTGTGTTACGATGTTTATTTTTGATGTATTGAATTTGTATTAACACTCATATATTCCACAGGGGGTACCGGCCAGATATAAATTTTACAAGTTATGTACCAACGCCCAGTTGGAATATGCGTTATTTTGGTGTGTTGGATCATGGTGGTCCATCCGGGAGTCATCGGCAACAGGAAGATGTTCATCATGGGATGTCAACACATTACGATTTGTAAGTGAAGTGATATAGCTATATGTAAAGTATTTATTTGAGTAACTCATTATTTTGTTGGTTGTGCAGTGAAACGAGCAACTTGAACGTCCTGTCCTGACTCAATTGCCCGAAGACGACATATTTAATCGGGATCTGACAGATGCACAAAGTCAGGAAGAGAACAATGATTATGACAACAATGTTGATGAGGCCGGAGATGACACACCCTTCCCTGATGAGGGTGGTAATGAGGAGGAAGAGAATGCTGGACATGATTTGACGAGGTAGCATGCTCCACCCCCTATTTGACCAAGAGTGTACGAGTCCCACGTGCCGTTTTATTCAAGGGAGATTCCCTATCTTAATCATTTGCCAAGTATGTCGGATGTGGATGCCCTCACAAAGGACACTAACGAAATTCGGACAGCAATGTGGGATGAGTCTAGACCAACGGTGCTGTCAAAGGGCATGTTTTTTCCTGATAAAGCGCGCCTTAAGCAGGGAGGTGAAAATGTATTGCGTAAAAGAGTGTCGTGAGATGACGGTATGGGAGTAAACTACGGATGTATACAAGGTTGTTTGTCGTAGATGATTTACGGATTGTAATTGGATGCTGCGTGCGAAGAAGAAGAAAATAAATATGTGGGTTGTGGGTAAATACATCGGCACCCACAATTGTGAAATGGACACATTCAATGGGAATCACTTCAACTTGGATGTTGAATTGATTTCTCTGGTCGTGATTCCACACATTGAAGCGTCCATAAGGTATTAGATCGAAGAGTGTATTACATCCGTCCACCAGGAATATGATTGTACCATTACCAAAAGAAAGGCATTTCTCGTGCGCAAACGTGCTTTTGAAATTGTTTATGGTAACTGGGATAAGTCATTTGTATCTCTACCCAGGTACATGGCCACATTGCAACACTTTAACCCCGGGATTGTTGTTGAATGGAAGCTTGAGCGGAGTCCGAGAATACCAGAATATATATATATTCAAATACGTGTTCTAGGCATTTAAACCAGCAATTGATGGTTTTGTGCATTGCTGGCCGGTAATATCCATAGATGGCACTCATGTCTATGGAAAGTATGATATTAAGTTGTTGATCGTCGTTGCAGTAGATGCTAATGGAAGTATATTTCCCGTAGCTTTTGCTATTTGTGCCAATGAAAGCCAACATGCATGGACACTGTTTTTGAACCACTTGAAAGAGCACATTGTGGTATTATAAGTTCTGTAGAGAATTTTCATGCATGGCAAGAACCTTATGCCTACCATCGTTACTGTGTGAGGCATCTGAAGGCCAATTTTCAGAAGACACATCCAACAAGGATTTGCATGATTTAATGTGGATAGCTGCAACAGATCACTAAGAGTGTAAATTCAGGAGGTGCATATAATCTATCAGGCACGAAGACGAGAGAGCCTATCGTTGGTTGATGTGACATAAGCCTGTAAAGTGGACTTTGCATGCGGATGGTGGCAGAAGATGGGAAATTCTTACTACAAACATGTCAGAGTCTTTCAATGGGTTATTGAAGTCTGCACGAGGATTGCATGTCACTGCCATGGTGCGGATGTCATTCAAGCAGATAGCAGAAAGGTTTGTTGAAAAGGCTAGAGCTGCAACGTCATTGATGAAAAGGGGTGTTGCATTTATGCCACTACCAATGAAAAGATTTGAGAAATACAGGCGACGAGCACATTAATATTCATTTTTACAGTATTTCCACGAGCGAAATATTTTTGAAGTTCGCACCGTTATTCATCAAAATCGGGGGAATAATATACACACCATAAATGAATGTAGAAGGTTATGCTCTTATGAAAAATGGTCCATCTACCACATGTCGTGCTCACATGCCATCAAGTGCTTTCAACATACAGGTTTAGGGCTAACCAACTACGTTGATAAAGAATGTAGTATTGTTGCATAATTAAACACCTATAGTGGGTAGTTGCAGACAATAGGTGTTGAGCATTATTGACCACCGGAACTATTTAAAATGGTTTGTAAGAAGGAATTTTGCGTCAGCGACAAGTGCAAAAAAGAATGCGTATATAGAACCAAATGGATGTTGGTGATACCGTTTATACGCGCAAATGTGACATATGCTCACAAACAGGACACGACAGTCATAAATGTCCTTCAGCTGGTTCGGGTGGCGGTGGTAATCCAGCTCTTGGTGGAAGTTCATCTAACGTGCCCAACTATCAAGGATACACGTAGTGTTTTGTTTCCGTAATGTGGTTATAATAATTGTATGTACTTGTTTATCTTGCAGAATGTATGAAATAAAATTATGTTTCCATTGTTGTTTAATCTTATTGATATTTAACATAACCATACAGATAAACAATCTACAATAAACCAATTTTTAAAAACATAATTATGTTGTCGACCTGAAAAGTTGCCGGCTTGCAAAAGCCATCTTCTGAAAAAGTTGTATTGTACCCGAAAGAATCCTTAACACATGAAGCATAGCGCGGTTAAATACTACATTATATGTGTTGTCTTGTCGACCTGAAAAGTTGCCCGTCTGCAAAAGCTATCTGGAAAAGCAGTATTGTACCCGAAAGAATCTTTAATACGCGAATCATAGCGCGATTAAATACTACGTTATGTGTGTTGTCTTGTCGACCTGAAAAGATGTCCACCTGCAAAAGCTATCTTCTGAAAAAGTTGTATTGTACCTAAAAGAATCTTTTACACGCAAAGCATAGCGCGGTTAAATACTACGTTATGTGTGTTGTCTTGTCGACCTGAAAAGATGCCCGCTTGCAAAAGCTATCTTCTAGAAAAGTTGTATTGTACGCAAAAGAATATTTTAAACTTGAAGCATAACTCGGTTAAATACTACGTTATGTGTGTTGTCCTGCCTATAAATAACTAGCGCATTATAGTTATTATCTGCACTTACAAAATAAATAGCAAAACTTTTCATAAATTTTCATTTTTCTTACATTAATAAATGTATGGACGCAATGACCAACCAAGGTGTTATTGCGGCGAACGTTGTATTATGAAGGAATGTTGGTCTGGTGATAATGTTGGGCGCAGATACTGGTTGTGTCTAAACAGGTTTGGAGGCAATGACGGAAATTATTGCAATTTTGAGGAATAGTATGATGAACCCATTAAGCAGAAATACTACAAAGAATCTTTGTAGTATATTTGGAATATGAACTGTGAATATCAATGGCATGAGTCTGAAGTGAAACGAGAAATTGTGGCATTGCAGGAGAAACTAACAGAGGCGAAAGAAGAAAAAAATAGGCTGGAAGAGAAATTTAAGTGGTTGGAGCAGAGAATAATAGGCGGTAGTGACTAAACAAACACATGTATGTGTTGAGTGTAGTATTTTATCTTTATGTCTTTCGTGTCATGTATTTTCATTAGTTGTACTGAATTTAAATTATGGTAAGTTTTTATGTTTGTGTTATAGTATTAAAATAACGAAGAACCGGAGAAATAAAAACATAATGCGCATATAATGTAAACAATAAAAATTGACGTGATTATTTACTGAATGTTATATGTACACAAAAAAAAATCAATGTGTCCCACATCCTGTGTGCTTCAATGCAGCCGTTGGCATGAGGCGCATTTCATCCCGCCCGGCTACTCTATTAGGGTCATCCTCATCATGTCGCCTCTTTATCAGAGGATGCGCTGCAGCATGATCGTCAGTAGGGATGGCAGGCTCAGTAGAAGGGGACGTATGTCCAGCAGTTGCCTACAGAATAATAAGATGTTTCAGTATATGAATATATATATTTGTAATGTACGTGTTAAGTCACAAAAATTTGAATTGTCTTACCATGGTCTCATCGGGTTCCTGAATATAATCATATGTCGCAACCAGGTCAGTATCGCACAAAGTGGCCTCAATGACGGGCGAGGATGAAGCCTTAATAAAAAAACATAAAGATATTTATGGATAATGAATGAGATAAAAATAAATTTAAATTTAATAGTAATACAAGTATACCTGCGCCTGTGAAAGATCCCCAGCATCCCTCGACGATGAGCTATAACTCAGTTGGCGCCCACTATCCACATCTCGTGTCGGCCGATCATCAGCAACGGTCGATGGTACCGGAGGAGCAGGAAAATACTGATCCCAATCCTCTCGCATAATGCTCGTGCCCGTTATCAACAATGGATATGAAGGGGTCACTTGCGAAGTCCCTGGAGTGAGCTGAAGTTAAAGGCTGAATGACAGCATGTTGCTGTGAGGGTAGTTTGGCTCATGGAGGTCACCCGGCTGATCAACTCCAACATCCTCAACAGGTGCCTCATCGCCCCTTTGCTGGGGACCATCTCCTCGCCGACCCCCACGACCTCGTGGGACACCCCTACCTCGTGGGGCACGCCTACCACGTCGACCACGCTCTGGCGCCACTGGTGCCCCATGATGGTACTGCTCTGGCGCCACATAATGAGGCTCGTGTTCTAAGCGCTTATCTTCTCGGTCTTGCTGCAATGTCCGGGCAGCAAGATTTGTAACCTGCCGGCCATACTCGTGCAAAGTGGCTGCTCCCTCGCCGGTATGTTGCTGCATCTGCAATCCCAGCTGGTGGAACAAATGTAGGTTGATAGCTTGTACAACATGTAAAATATAAATTACGTAATGCTAGGTTAAAGTTATAAGTAAGTATACTAAATAACATACCATTGCCTCGGGCCTCCCGGCGTATCGAATGAACCGACCGCCAGCGCAATAAATGGGATTCGACGAAAAGTCGGGTAACGTTGCGGTACCAGCCCATATAATCATGCTTAGTATCTGTCCGGCGCGATGAGGGGGGGCGTAATCAGGTCAAGTCGCCGGTACCGACTATCGATCTGCGCCTTTAGCCATGCCATATATGTCTCGTCCACCCTGGAACGATCATCCCGCTAGTAATGTGTGGTATGCCAGGAAGGCGGTGGCGGTACAAGCTTCAGGCGGCCAAACTAGAGAAGTACCCGCTCGGTGGCATGCTTCTTCACATTATCAAGGCACAACAACGGACGGAAGAGCTCCACATAAGTCGTCCGGCCGAGAAATAATCGGGCAAGCCAGATATTAGCTCGTCGATGTATGGCCTCCAGATGAACTATTAAGTAAGAACAGAAAACGCGAGTATACGCAACACATATTAAGCCAGGCCAAGTAAACTTAAGTATATATTTACCTGTGCGCCTTCCAGCAAATCCAACAAATCCCTGCACAAGGGGAGATTATGTCGAGCTCTGTACTCTCGTCCATATCCCCGCCTATCAACCCACCTCCTAGCTAAAGGGAGAAACGAAGGTGGCGCACCCGGAGCTAATGGTGGTAGAGGTGGCTGCAACTGCAGGAACCTCTTCCAGGCCCAAAACTAACATACAAAGTGGACGTAAAATTTGAGGTATATTTTTACTGGGTATGTTATAATGAATAGAGTATTCGAATATGTTTTCACCTGTAGCAGCGGAAAAAATCCAGCAACGTCACGCTGGGTGCCCATGCTCGCCCGGCACATCTGCATGTACAAGTAGCCGAGAACAGCAGCACCCCAGTTGTACTGGGTAAATCATCTAGCCGCTCAAGATGATGAAGAAATCTCAAGCTGACTAGGTTCCGCGAAGTGTTCAGGAACAAAACCCCTCCAAACATAAGGAGCAGCAACAACCTCGTGTACCGGTTAATATGAAACTCTGGGTATCGTCTGTGATGTCAGGGTGAAATGCCTCCTATTGTTGTTGGACAGTCGTCAACTGCAGACGACTGGCCCCAACCAATGCAGTCTCCTCCGGTGGCCGTAAACGCATGTCCAGGTACTGCAAACAGTGGCGAAGCCAGGAAATTCAATAAGGGTGTTCAAACCTTTGCCATTGGATTATGAAGGGTGTTCAAAGTCTATTTTTAATTAATAACAAGTAATATTTTACCTTATACGGAGTATAATTTTCCGGCGAAGGGTGATCAGTTGACCACCTTGGAGGAAAGTAGCTTCGCCCCTGACTGCAAACATGTCTGCTCTCTCATGGCATGCGGCAGAGCAATAGGGTGTCTATCAACGAACAACCCATACATGACCTCCATGTCCTGCATCGTGATGGTGGCCTCGCCATCGGGTAAATGGAATGTGCGCGTCTTCGATCGCCACCTCTATATCAGAGGCGTGATCAATGACCAATCGAGCTGCAATCGGCCGATCTCCACAATCCTATAAAACTCGTATTCTGGAGGCGTCTGACTATACGGGGATGGAGAGCGCGGTCCTTAAGAAAGCCCCACGTATCGTTTACTATCGTGGCGCGGAAAGTCTGGGCCAGTAATTGTCCCTCCCATATGTGGGACGACCTATGATCGCCATGTAACGACAGTAGCTCCAGGCTGGCAGGTCTGGGATGCAAAAGCGGAACTTCCATGTCGTCTACTGTAAATTAAACAAGATTAATTACGTTATTTTACTTTAATATATTGGTTTATTATTTTACATGTTAGTTTTATTTTTTATATGTTTGTTTGTAAATTAAATAATTATTTTTCATAATTATACAAGATTTAATTATTAAATATTCACATATGGATTGGACTCGATATTTGAGGCCCAGTAGCACCAAGATATCCGGAATTCTTGTGTTCATGATGAGAAAATTTTCTCGATTTACATTCAACATGTCTGTTATTTTAAATGTTAGTTTATTATTTATATGTTAGTTTAATATTGTATATGTTAGTTTTATTAATTTATATGTTAGTTTTATTATTATATATTTTTATTCATGACTCACTTATTTTTTACTATAATAAAATTAAATAATTAATTTTTGTAATTAGATTTAATTATTAAATATTCACATATGGTTTCCGGACTCGATATTTGAGGCCCAGTAGCACCAGGGTATCCGGAAAATATTGTTGTTTTCTCATGTTATTTTCTTACGATCGTTGACTAGAACTTGATAGAGTTTTTGTTTGAACTATCAGCTATTTTGATCACAAAACATTCACGAAAATACATATACCACAGTAAAAAACAACTTATTAACATTTTTTTTAACAACTAATAATAATTTCTCTATCTTTACTATTTTTTTAACACACGAATATCGTAGTCTGGGTAAAAATTACAAAATAGTTAAATCGCAAAACAATCACAAAACAACATTAAACACATTAAACACAACTAATATGCATTTTTTATACGAGTTTAAACAAAAATTAAGTCGGAATACCTCGATTTAAAGTTTTTGGAAAGTTGAAGAATTGGCGGGTTGAGCCGAAACGAACAACACACAACGAGATAACGCCTTAGCTAGGATGTGATACCGAGAATCTTTACCTTTTGTGGGACGAGATAGGGTCTACTCGAGCTTTTTTGGTCGTCAAAGAGGGGGGGGGGGGGGGGGGAAGGGGGGGGGGGGGGGGGGGGGGGGGGGGGGGGGGGGGGGAAGGGGACGGGTTTAATGTGTAGGTATAGTCGTTTATTAAGATGCTATACAATAGCGCCTTAATAAACGACGTTATACCTGACCCTCATTTCATATATAGCGCCCCTTTAAAAGGGCGCTATATCTGAATATGAAATGACGGCCAGGTATAGCGCCCTTTAAAAAGGCCTATATGTATTTTGATCGCTAACTTTTTCTCTACCTATTTTTGTGTCTTGAGTCCAAAAATGCATTATTTTGGTTCCGGACTCTTCTATTACATGCTGAAATTTCAGAGACACGATGCAACTCTAAGATCCTTTGACGAAGAAATATTGTGAAAAAGATAATGATCAGATTCCAATTCTAATTTCGGATTCTTTCCATTCATAACGTTGACGGAACCCTACTATTACCTACCCTTCTTTTTGTGTGCCATACCGTTGAGTTCGACATTATTTTAGCTTCCTCCAGAGTCCAGATTGAATTTTCATAGAAAAAGTTCGCCATAAAAAATACACTAACCATTAAATGTGAATAAAAGTGAAAACACGTTATTCATATACAAGTAATTCTGTCAAAAGTTAACAGTGAGATCTATTCCTGCATTCGTCCAAAATATACTTAATCCTCCTACAAAACTCTCTTACATTGACAGAAGAGGAAGATTAAGCCGAAATGACACCAGATAGCCGCTCTAAAGAGCTGCAATTAGCCAGGATGAATTCAGAACAATAAATTCTGACTAATCTCTAATATCCTCCATGAAAATGGCTATCTATGAACTTGCCCCAAGATTAAAGACCCTCTAATTTCAAAGAGACTCCATTTAATATAAGCAACTATCTACCACACTGAACTGTGAAGCCTAGGAACGTCTATTGTTTTAGAAAATTCTTGGTCCAGTTTTGAAGACAAACTAATACGCATTAGCCAACAAAACTTCCACATATCAGATTGGAGATAATTCACTTTACCGCTTCATGGTTCCTCTGAAAATCCACTAGTGAGCTAATGTGTTCACGTCATTTCCATAATAATCTAAAAATCCCTTGCTTTTAGGAACACTTGAAATATCAATAAAACATTGCCACGAAAATACATCTGCTTAGAAAATAGCACCCACAATGATCTCGAGACCAAACATAAAGCTTAATACAGAACCGACTGAACTGACAATCACACAACTTAATGTCCACAGAATATTCATCCAGACAAAGTTCCTTGGGCAAGAGTTCACTGAGAATAGAAATGGTACAAAAGCCAAGCATTTCATGGCATCCACAACTTGCCAAGGAGAATAATCATTCATTTCCATATCTGAACCTTAAGTCGGAAACCATACTCGAGGCAAGATGGGCCAGAACCAACAAAAGGACCCTGATAGCAGGGCTTCAGAAGCGCATTACTGTTTCTTAACAGTTTGACAACGAATACGTACAAAACCTATTTACCTCCATCCAGTGCCAAGGAAGCTTATGTACATTTTCCTTCATACTGAAGCGCACAATATGAAAGAAAGCTTCATGCTGTGGCACTATGAAAAAACCAAGACACTGAAGAATGAGATCTAACCAAATCTTCAGCAGACAGATTATTTACAGTTCAACAAACAACACATTTTATTGCTGATCTATGTACAACACTTCTCCAGCACTGACCAGGTGATCGCAAAAAGTATCCTTCCACCATCTATTCCGGCCTGTAGTTCACCAGATTTGGGAGCTCAGTCGACTGCAGTTTCGTGATGTCATTTGCAGTCACCTTGCAGGATTCCAAGGTAAGTGATTTCAAGTTTTTGAGTTGCTTCAGATGTTGCAACCCTGCACTTGTTATCCGGGAGTTTGAAACATTCAGAGAGACCAGCTGCGTCAAGCCTGCATTCCAGTGCAGACTGAAAGTAAATTCGAAAGAAATTCAGAAATTCAAACAAATTTAAAGACTATTTGGTAGGGGGAAAATGCATATTTTGTTCCAATTCTCGAAGAAAGATCACAAAATTGGTGTATCAATAGAAGAACAAAGGGAGGAATCAAGGAGAGTACTCCCAGCCAAATGGCTAATTCAGCTACTTCGCCCAAAAGCATACGACAGAAAAGCCTTGAGATGGCCGAAGATTATACCTTTGTTCAGACTAGTAAAATCAAAGAGTAAAAAAAAAAACATGACACTGGGATAAAAAAAAAAGCACAAAAGAATGCAACAATACCAGAAATCGCTTCCAAGCTCTTATCCGTGAGGTGACTGTTTTGAGAAAGATTTAGCAATGTCAAGGACGTCAGGTCCTTGATGTTCTTTACACCAGCATCGGTTAAACCTCCACCACAGATTTCCAGAGAGCGCAGATTCTTAAAATCTATCATCAGACATGATTGACCAGTATAATCATTAGCTCAGAAGTATGATGTGATGATCTACATTCTAATTACTCTAAGGCGTAAACATATGAACTGGGATTTTATGATTCTTAAAGGGCAAAAAGAAGAGCAGGGGCATGACCAATCTGAAAATCTAGTAACACAACTGCAGTAGCACTGGCATATCAGGATTAATGTTTGTTTCACATGAATAACAAGTCACCCTTAGCCACAAGCAACAGGAACGAACTGATTAACATATCTTCTTTTGTTTGTTCGATAAGTAACACTATCTTACATAATCATACTACCATCAACAGGACTATAGTTACAGCCCCGACCCTGAAGTAGAATAAACAGAATAGAGGGACAAGGGGAGGGAACCAAATGCTTCATTACACAGATTGAGACGAAAGGGAGAGAACCGGATGTTGCATAAAAGAGACAGATCAGACATACGTCGAAGATAGCTTGTTCCAGAATCAGTGATCCTAGCTCCAAAGAGGTCCAAGTGAGTTAGCCCAGTCAAGCCTGCATTTGTACCATATCAGACAAATTAATTATTAATACCTAAATTGTACATTTCTAAAACAGAAATCATTATAATATCTAAATTATACATTTCTCAAACAGACATCATTATAATATCCAAATTATACATTACTAAAACAGAAATCATAATCCAGTTACATGTAACACAAGGCCTCACATAGTAAGCTAACTCGAGCTGTAAAATATGCAAGCATTAGCTTGACATTATTATAATGCTAGAGACAAAACCTATTTCAACAATAAAAAATAAAAAATAAACAAAGAACATTCCCAGGCTTTCAAATTCAACAACTACTACCCAATAAAGTCCCACGGAGGGTAGAGTCGTAGAAACGCTTGTTTCTTCCATATTTTGGACCTTAGCTCCATGGAAGAATATGTTACTGCTGAAACACGGAAGAATTGAAATCTTAGATCAAAACACTATGTATGGATGGTATGAACTGCCTAAACAAGAATTCAACAACCAGTTCAGATATTCACGGCCAAGAAGTATTGGATTCTCTTTCGAATAGGCCTTGAAAGGAGAAGGAAGGCTGGAATGCCAACAAGCGTCTATTATATTGAATTTACCCGATAGTCCCCATTTTGGGAACGTCCAGTGCCAATGGGTAAGTCGCCAATCTCTGGACTATGTAATGTACTTTATCTGCTGGGTTACGGGCGGGCATTTTACCAGAGGTTTCTAATCTACCTTGTGTGATTCCTGTTGAAGCATATACTCGGGGGTGGGTGCAGGGCGGACGATTTTAAAGCGAACTCCTCATTCATTAGATAGAGAAGATCACCAAGATTTAGCGGAGCTGCCGAATTTATTCCAATTCCAAGAGCTCAAAGGGTAATGCGTACGCAGACCTTACCCCTATTCCGATAGAGCAGAGGGGTTGTTTCAAATAGACACTCGACTCAGGAAGACGGAAATAAACAGGAAAAGACAATTCATTAGTAATTTCAGCAGAAATCGTAGAAATAGTAACATAAGCATAAAAAAGTCTCGTCGCTTCGGTGAATCACTTGAGCCCTGATACATTTTCGGTGCCATGGAGCTGTGGTCCGTTCTAGTGACAGCATTCCCACTTTTATTATCACTTCCGGTACTGGCAGGGGCAATTACCATGTTATTAACCGATCAAAACTTTAATACAACCTTTTCTGATCCCGCTGGAGGGTGCTGCTTGCAGGCTCGAAAATCTCTCTTTCGCCTCTCCTCCCTGTCTCAATTCTGATTGATTAGCTTCTTCCTTCGCGCAAGCTACGGTCTAACGACCCCCTTGTTGTGTTGCATTTTGTGATCTTCCGCTTCAGTCTGCGTTTTTCGGATAGCCGGGACCCGATGTTGATTTCCGATTTAAATGTCAGCGTAAGGTTTGGGGCGGCCCATCTGATTAGTTCAGCTATCACTGCTGGAAACCCCAGCNATCTGCGTTCCAGAATCTACCGTCCCGGGCTAAGACAAGCGGGAAGTATAGTGAGGGCGCAATAAAATCCGCAAGCCATCTAAGGCATCTAAGATCAACCCTATCCTCGTAAATACGCAATCTTGCCATGTCCTGCCTAATCACCTCTCCCCAGTACTTCTTACGCCGTCCTCTACCTCTTCTCGAAACCACCGCCGCCAGCCGCTCACACCTCCTCACCGGGGCATCAAGGCTTCTCCTCCGCACGTGCCCGAACCATCTGAGCCTCGCTTCCCGCATCTTATCATCCACCGGGGCCACTCCCACCTTCGCCCGAATATCTTCATTCCTAATCCTATCTATCCTAGTGAGCCCGCACATCCACCTAAGCATCCTCATCTCCGCTACCTTCATCCCGACCAACACTCTGCCCATACAACATGGCCGGTCTAACCACAGCTCTATAGAACTTACCTTTGAGTTTTGGTGGCACTTTCTTGTCACACAAGACTCCCGATGCAAGCCTCTATTTCATCCATCCCGCCCCTATACGATGAGTGACGTCCTCGTCGATCTCTTCGTCCCTATGAATCACCGACCCAAGGTACACCGACCCAAGGTACTTGAAGCTATCCCTCTTGGGGATGACCTGAGATCCCAGCCTCGCGTCCCTGCCTTCTTCACTCGACTCGGCGCTAGACTTGCACTCCAGATACTCTGTCTTAGACCTGCTCAATTTGAAACCCTTAGACTCGAGGGTCTGTCTCCAGCTTCCCGTTAACACCGACCCTCGTCTCGTCAATCGGAACTATGTCGCCAGCAAAGCTTTCAACTAGTAAAAACTAATAGCAAAAAAAGAGACAAAAGATCTACATATCGGAAACACCGAGCACCATACCAATATCCAAGGAGAGGGATTCTCGTCAAGTGATGTCAAGGAGGACATTCACAAAAGGACATTCACAAGGAGTCGAGCAAAGAATTCATAACTTGCATTTGAGGTGGACAAAGATGGATTCTTTGAAGAGATCAAGGAAGGAAAAATATGGAGATGATACAACAGTTTATCTGGAGATGGGAGATGACATGGACCACCAAAAGATGAGTTTAGAGACTCTTGAATGCCCAAGACTTGGCAACCTTCTCAAAGGAGACGCAAGCTCAACGACTTGGAAGATGTAGGATGCAGACTGACTTGGCCCTAATCACTTGACTAGCTGACACTGCGATATTACCTATGTTTTGGACCCCCTCATGTGTTTTGAGAGAGATAGTTATAGGTCTTAAACCTTATTTGTATTTAGGAGGTGATTAGTTAATTCATATTGATTTTTGTATATTTTCCAAACTTAGGATCTTTGCTCTCAATTTTAACGCTATCTTCTACATCTCTACTCTATTTCCTTTCCTTACTGATTTTCATTTTCTTGTAATTTAGCGTCTTGTAATGTGCCACCAGAACTTACAAGTAGGTTTTACAAAGTGGTGGTTAGACCGAATTTGTTAGTGTGGGGCAAAGTGATAGCCAGTCAAGACCTCTAAGATCCAGAAAATGAAAGTAGCATAAATGAGGATGTTGAGATGGATCTACGTGCATACTAGGTTGGATAAGATTAGGAATGAAATATCTATGTTAAAGTGGGCGTGACTCCCATAGAGGACAAGATGCAGGAAAGGAAGCGAGGCTTAGATAGTTTGGGCATGTGAAGAGGAGAAACTTAGATAGCCCTGTAAGGAGGTGTGAGCAGGGGCGGATTTAGGGGGCGGAAGAGCGTTCACCCGAGCTCCCTTCGCCGAAAAATTACACTGTATATACAAGGCAAAATCTGTTTTTTAACTATATATTAAGTTTTGAACCCCCTTAACACAACTCAGAAGAGTAGTTTAGTGGTCAAGGGGGTTCAAAACCTTCATAAGGTCATGTTCAATTCCCACTAGCTACAATGTTTTTTTTTAACCCCCTTCATGGAGATCCTGCCTCCGCCACTGGGTGTGAGCGGTTGGCTCTAGTGGGTATGAGAAGAGGTAGAAGAGGTAGAGAGCGGCCAAAGAAGCATTGGGGAGAGGTGATCAGGAAGGACATGACATAGCTTACATGGCCTTGATATGAGCGTGTGGAAATCGAGAATTATGGAAAGAGGTCAGTAGAAAGTCGAGCATTTTTTTGTCCCATACCGAGGTTCCAGGGTTAGTCTAATAGTGTATTATTCTTAAGCTGCTACAATTACATGTTGTTTTCCTACTGTGTTGCTGTTGTAATTGCTTATTGTTGTTGCTTGCTTCTGCCTATTTTTTCCGGTCCTTAGATTGTTGTTTCTTTCTTTTTGGCTTTTGTGGCTGATACTGCTTGTTCCTTCTATTTTAATTTTTTTGTTTCTTCTATTTTAATTTTTTTGAGCCGACGGTCTAACTGAAACAACCTCTACCTCCTACGGGTGGGGGTAAGGTCTGCGTACACACTACTCTCCCCAGATCCCACTTGTAAGACTCCACTGGGTTTGTTGTTGTAATTTGGGTGTTGTCATTTGGTATCAGCATTTTTTTAGAATGCATTTGGTATCAGCATTTTGGCTTAAGTTTGTTCCTACAAATTAAAGTTCCTTAGTTCTATGCTCCACAATTAAAGAGTTTAAAGAAAAAGAGCAGAAACTTCTCCTGGTTGTGGGACCATTTACCTGCTGGCCAAATTTTCTGAAAATTTTAGAAGGTTTGAGAGGTTATAGGAGCTTGTGTGTTGTTGGGCACCATTAGATAATGATCAAAATTGACTAGGGTGTTAAGATCCTTGTTTCATCTGGAAAAGTTGAGAGAAATTTTGCCACATACTTCCCAAATCTCGTAGCTGTTGTGGGTGGATATTCTGCACTGTTTTAATTTTTTACTGTAGAAATTTGTCTTTCCACAAAAAAAAAAATCTTCAATTTCCTGATTTTGAGACATTTGATTCACGGGGAAACAAACTTGAGACGACAGTGTTACCAAAGATACTGTTATGGGAAAATTCTTACTTGTAAGTGCTGCAAGCCCAGTATCAGTAATTTGGCGTGCGTCCAGATTGAGTGACCTCAAAGAGGACAGACCACAAAGCTTCCTTAGACCACTGTCAGTGACAACAGTGAAGGACAGATTTAAGCTGTCTAGATTCCTCAATCCTACAGGGAAACGAACAAACAAATTGCATTAGCAAAAAATGCAAAGTAGAGCCACTTATCCAATTACGGCATGGGCTTTGCCAAAAGTTACTCTCTAAAGATAGTAGTTCAATGCCTTCCCTTGAGCTAGCATCTATTCACACTCCCATGGCAATAACATCCAAGACATGGATTTAGATGTGCTAAAAGAAAATGAACCAATTCATAGATCCTCAGTTATAACATTCAAATTTCAATAGCCACAGTCACTACTCTCAATCTGATTCATGCAACTTTACTGCAGCTTCGAGAACCAAAAAGAACTATCTGGAACATTCGGTTTTTATTTCCAAAATTGTTATCCAGACTCGGTTTCCTGGGAGTTTTTTAGAATTATTGCAGACAGCATTTAAGCATAGTACTATTCTTGTATTTTCCTATTCCTAGATCTTTATTATTATTCGTTTTGTCGTGCGCTTCCGTTATTTTATTATCTTCTTGTTGCTATGGTTTGTTGCTTCCTTTACACTATTCCTTGAGCTCTACTGGAAGCAACCTCTCTACCCTCCCAATGTGGGGGTAAAGTCTACGCAGACACTACCTTTCCCCGACCCACTTGTGAGATTACACACTTGTGATATTACATTGTGATATTACACTGGGTTCGTTGTTGTATTTAAGCATAGAGCAAGATCAAAATTGATGCAGCCTAATTAATTATTTAGCATCTCATAGGCTTATATACTACAATTAATTTGCTATGGTTCACCCAAAAAGCAAGCTAGAAAACAATGCAGAGCACAATCATCTCGTCACAAGTGGGATGAAACCCAGTCCAGCCATATTCTCGAACTTCTAAATGCTTCAGCCGAATAAAGAAGAAACAGAATACAGTTGAAATTTTCTACTCCATGTACAATGCAACAGACAAACCTGAGAGATGACGGATCCCATTGTTTCCAACTTCAGTGTCAGATAACTCCAAACTCTTCAGGTGATGAAGACCTGAACAGAGGATACCAAAGAAGAGGGAGATTAGCAAATAAAACATAGGGAAGTCCTCAGAATAAAGTGAAGAAGAATTTTAAGAATGAATCTTGACCAAAGAAAAAGGCATAAAATTGGCCGGAAGAGAGAAATTAAGAGTACTCCCGGGGCAAGAAATCACAGTTAACCTTCAATTTCCCTTTTTAGTTGAGAACACATTAAAGCAAAACTCTTTATTAAATTAAGCACACTTGATTGATGTCGATAGCAAAACACTGACCTGACAAATTAATCAGCCCTTCATCCTTAATCCTACATGAATCCAGGTTTAAGCTCTCCAAGTTTGTGAAACCTGCTCAAAGCAAGACAAAAGCTTACTTAAATTTACAAGATCAGAACTACATACTTTTTGTCTCCTTTTTGGGAGTTAAGATCCAACTAAAGCCCCATGCTAGGCAACTCAAGTCCATAAGATAGTATCTTTAACCAGCCTAATAAGGAACTGAACTAGCAATCCCCATCCTCTTATTTTCCCCTTCACTTTGTTGGTCATGGAAGGGGGAGAGAGGGGGGAGGGGGGGGGGTGGATGGGGACCGCGATTGATCCTATTCC
>MDKH01110054.1:0-17941 GCA_005239495.1 Nicotiana undulata
ATTCAAAGCTTTCAATATAAACTTACGGGTGAAGGTTTACACTCGAAGTATTTTCCAAAAACAATTGGGGTTGTTGGCTAAGGCCTGATGTGGAATTGTTGCAGTGCTGAATTATTACTTGTTCTTGCTGTATTGTGGGTTCCGGTTTTCGGGTTGTGTTCCCATCCCTCCTTCTGTGTATTACCATGATATTTCGTTGTATTTTACTGCATTTTCCTCCCGCTTGAACTTGTTATGTGTTAATCACATTGTATAGTCATTAAATAGACGTCATTTTTTGTTATTCCCATATTTATGTCTGTTTGATTTATTAGACCAGTGGGTGTCCTGACTAGTCCTCGTCACTACTTCACCGAGGTTACCCTTGATACTTACTGGGCACCGCTATGGTGTGCTCATTCTACACTTCTGCACATTTTTGTGCAGATTCTAGAGTTCTGCATAGCGGTTGATCGATAGCTAGCAGCGCGGTTGCTGTAGTGGAGACTCAAGCTAAAAGCCGCTCCAGCGTTCGTGGTTCCGGAGTCACTCTCTTATGTTCTGTTTGTACTGTTATAATTATTTCTGAACAGTGGTATTTTTTTAGGAGTTTTTCTTGTAACCACTTTAAAGCTTATGACTTGTACTTACCAGATTTTGGGAAAAGTGTAAAGTGTTGAGATTTATTTCAAAAAGCACTTAATCGATTCTTGTACTTTAATTTTATGTTTGTTAATAATAGGCTTACCTAGTCCTTAATACTAGGTGTCGTCGCGATACCCAACGGAGGGAAAAATTGGGTCGTGACAAGTTGGTATCAGAGCTCTAGGTTCATAGGTGCTACGAGTCATAAGCAGGTTTAGTAGAGTCTTGCGGATTGGTCTGGAGACGTCTGTACTTATCTTCGAGAGGCTACGGAACTATTAGGACAATTTCACTTCCTTCATTCCCATCGTGCGAGTTCTTTGATCTTGAAATTGGAAATTTACCGTTCCATTCTCTCACCGGTGGTGAGGATACGTACTGCGGTTCCTGATGATGTTACCCCGAGATGGATGTCGCTAGGGGCAGAGGTAGAGATCGACGAGGAGCACATGTCTTCAGGAGACCTTGGCACAGTTCTCGAGTATGATTGGTTCATTGACTCAGGTGGAATTGATTCCGGGTGCACCAGCTACTTCACGAATCGGGGGAGGGGTTCAGACTCCTACCGCCTACACTCCATAGCAGCAAGATCATGATGGTTAGGTCCCAGGTGTCATGGCAGCACAGCATATGGTTTCAGTCCAGCCCGTGGTTAGGGAAGCAGCATCGGAGGAAGAACAACTTAGACTTGAGAGGTACAGGAAGTGCCACCCTCCTATTTTTCAGTGGATTGGCGACAGATGATGCCCAAGGTTTCTTAGAGGGGTGTCACTACATTCTTCGTACTTTGGGTATTGCGGAGTCGAGTGGGGTTGCTTTTGTCATGTCTTAGTTCGGAGGAGTGGTTTGTCAGGGGTGGCAGGCATATGAGTTGGGTATCCCGGTCGAGTCAGCTTCACTTGCATGGGTGCAGTTTCCAGAGATGTTCTTGAGGGAGTTTGCACCCCAATCTCTCCAAGAGGCATGGCGCACGGAGTTTGAGCAGTTGCATCAGGGCACTATGTTAGTATTAGTGTACGCCGTCAGATTCAGTGAGTTGGCCAGATATGTACCTCACTTGGTTGCTACAGTTTTGGGGCGAATCCGTAGATTCATTGAGGGGCTCAGGCAGGATATTCGGTTTAGCATGACTCGAGAGTTGGAGTCGGATGTCTCATTTCAGCAGGTGGTAGGGACCACTAGTCGGTTAGAGGGCATGTGGGACCGGGAGCGAGAGTACAGACGGGTCAGAGGAGAGAGTATAGAGAGGTGAGAAGGCCTCGTAGACCAGAGAAATCTACTAGTCCTTATTATGGAGGTAGGGTACGCCACAGTAGAGGTTTTGTGGGTCAGCTAGTTCAGTTTGCATTACCAACTCGGCATGGGGTTTCAGGTACTCATGGGTCTCAGAGTACTCGTATTGTACAGTTTCCACAACCATGTCAGCAAGAGGTTGTTTTGAGTGTGGAGGTACCAGTCACAAGGTGAGAGATTGTCCCAGGATTCAGACAGGTGTGTCACAATAGGGTATCCAGGTGAGTAGAGGGCACCCAAGAGGGGGAGGCCCGGCCCGTTGATGTGTTTCGTGTGGTAGGCTGGAGGCCCTTGTGTCAGATGTTATCATACATGTATGTTTTGATATATTGAAGAGGGGCACCATTTGTATTTCATATATGTTTCTGTTTGTTGGGACAAGTTTCCTTAGTTGTTGCTTCAGTTATGGGTGAGTTTCATGATGTGCACTCTATTTACATGTTTGTCCCTGTTAGGAAGTTTGATGGTATTAGCCCGTGTCTATCATTTTTTTTTTGACACTATTGAGGGCTACAAGTCCAAAAAATAACCTTCTATTACTCACTACAGCGAGTTTTAATGTGATTTCGGAATAATTGATTTCAATTTTTTGAATTATATTCCCTACTGGTATGGGGGTTCATTATGTGTTGTGAAATTTTCTTTTTTATCGGAATTTATGAAAAGAAAGAAAATAAATGGAAAGATTTCGATTGGCACAATGTGCATATTAATTGTGATTCAGGGTTGAGGACGAGATCCTCATATTTTTATATGATGGGAAATATTTAAACCGTGCTACAAGCCGCGGTAAAGGTTATATAAGGACGAAGTCCTAGTGGTGAAGGAAAAAAAACTTATGTGTTTAAAATTCTTCCTTTGTGAAATTTAAATTTGTACTATGGTATTAACAGGGAGTCATGCATGTAGGCTTATTTGATGATTCTTTTATGTGTTACTGTGCATATTTCCCAATCGTGTTGTAATTATTGAGTTTTGTCCTACGAGGTGAGTGCCTAGGTGGCATTAAATGTGACTTGTTAATCCGAAAAAATAATTATGAGGTCTTCATGCCTTGCGTCTCGTTGTTAATAACGTGGAGGTTTGAAATGAGATTTTGTTAACATGAGGTTAATTGATAATGTTGTAATCGATTATGAACAACTTTCAACACCAGAGATGTAGATATGCCAGACATATTATGTGTTTCATGTCTGGATATCATTATGATAATGCAGTGCTTGTAATCCTGATATTAGTTTTATTGATATATACATTGTGATGCTTCGTTGGGTTGTGGATGTGTTGTTAGGAGTTGTTTTGGTGTTACTCTGACAAGTGGATAGGCCCAATTGCAGGGGAGACTTTGCCAAAATTTCTGAAACATTTGCGAGTTAGTAAAATTGGGAGATTGGGATGTGCGAAAGAAGAGATAAGAAAGTTATGTGTTTCGGGGTGGACTCTACTTCTCATTCGAGGACGAATGATCCTAAGTGGGGGGAGATTGTAAAACCCCGAAAAAAATTTAAGTACTTAAGCATTATTAAGAAAGTCGATGTATGCTAATTATATGATTTTGTGTGCCTGACGAGGACTGTTAATATGATCTATATCAATTGGATATGATAATAAGCGTACTAGGCACATTATAAGTGATGTGGGGTCTAAGGAGAGTCCTAAGTCTAAGTCAAGTTGGAAACTTTCATGATAGACTAAAGTTTCAAATGAGTACGCACAATACCTAACTTTGGACAATCATATCTACATATATATAAGGATTTATGTGATGCACAACCTATCAAAAAGATCATCGAGTCTAGTTTGTAACGTTTCAAACTGTTCGCCATTGGGAAACTCCTACAAGAAGTTATGGCCAAATTACCAAAAGCTGGCAAACTTTTACACTACCGTGACTTCCACGCTGAGTAAACCTTCTGTAGATTTAAAGTTGGTTATATAACTCATTTGGTACTGAGGTATAGGGTTATTAAGGAGGCAGACATACCGCAAGTCCCAGCTTTACCTCTTGCAAAATCTCAGGTCTTATACATTCCAGGCCAAAACCGATATAACACATGACCCCGCAATCTATTCATTGGCGATGGACTTCCCCACTTGGCATGAAATCATAGGTCACAATGCCTGATAATCCACAATGTTAAACTTCACAGCTCATATAAATCAACCTCGTTACTTTCAACTATTCCCTTGTTATGCAATACTGGAGTAGCTATAAATCCTTATGTGATATGGGCTAGTCCAACATGTACCGACAGATCTAGAACCTCCGCGTCTAGATCCATTTGAGACTGTACAATAGGTGTCAATGTTCGAGCTTTAGACTGAGCTCCGCTTCTGTCTCTTCCCCTAATCGTAGCTGTCATTGGGGATTCACCTCTTATCCGGTTGTAGACGCTTTGCGTGTTGTCGAGATTTGTGAGAGGACAAGAATAGACAAGTTCAATCATTAATGGTAGAATAAATTCGCACGATAGAGTAGAATAGAAGTAAAATTGTTCCTAACTTCATAGCCTCTGAGAGATAAGTACAAACGTCTCTGTACCGATCCTACAGACTCTACCAAGTTTGTTCGTGAATTGTGAGACCTAAGCAACCTAGTTCTCTGATACCAACTTGTCACGACCCAAATTCCTAACCTTAGGGATCGTGATGGCGCCTAACACCACACTTTCTAGGCAAGCTAATGTTATAATTCGATTAACTAATTTCCTTTGATTATTTACTTAAGCATAAATAAATAAATTTAAAGTAAACTTAATTTAAATGATTTCCAATTAAATACTCCAAATATAAAATAATAAGCAATTTAATAAAATGAATCACGAACTAAGTATATAAATAAATCTAGAACTACCCCAGAGTCTGGTGTCACAATTCACGAACTACTAAAGAATACTACAAATACGGGGCTGAAAGAAATAATGTACTGTTCTGAATATAATAAAACAACATTTATGAAAATAGGAAAAGACTCTCGGGGTCTGCAAATTCCAGTAGATATACCTCGTGTCTTCGAATAAATGAATAGTCGCTCTAAATATATCTACTGCTGGCCGATACTTGGATCTGCACAAAAGAGTACAAAGTGTAGTATCAGTACAACCGACCCCATGTACTGAGTAAGTGTCGATCCTAACCTCGACGAAGTAGTGACGAGGCTACGGCGGGGTTTTAAAAATATAACATGTGACAATAATATATGAATCAAGAAGGATATCTAAACAAATAAATGAATACTGCAACAATAATAAAATAACACAGCCGCCTTTTCCAGGTCTCAGCTATAACCAATTCTCAAATAATTTCCAAGTTTTCAAACTTTAACTTTAAATAAAAGTAGTGCCAAAACTATATGAAGAATAGTAGAATAAACATTTAAAAAATTTAAATCTTTATTTTCTTTGAAAATCAGTCAAACATAAATATCTTCCCTTATCGCTCCTTGTTGCGGTGTGCAACCCGCTCCCACCTGTCCACCCTTATTGCTCCTCCCTAAATATATCACCCTTATTACTCCTGCTGCGGCGTGCAACCTGATCCCACCTGTCCACCCTTATTGCTCCTTGTTGCGGCGTGCAACCCGCTCCCACCAGACATCTCATATCAATTTATTCATAAATTTTACAATTTAGGCCAAGCCTTTCACAATATTTTTTTCTCAACAATTATGAATAAGAAACTGTATTTTTCTCATAAACATCATCAATATCCTCTCAACCATGAAACCAACAGATAACATATATATATATATATATATATATATATATATATATATATCTTAAAACAATGCCAAATCGCTCAACCATTTTGTACCACAAGGGAATCAGTTAAAACAACCAATACTCTTTCCAAAATAACCACAACAATATTTAACAACAAAATAACAAGGCCAAGTAGTCATAGAAAAAAAATAAACATAGAACAATTAAGACAAGAATCAATTCAGTTGGGAACAGAAAAAGGATCATGTTTAACAGATAATTTGGTGGTGCATAGATACTCGTTACCTTGCCTATACACCACATACATGAATTTCACATAGCAAATAAGTGGGTATTCCTATTCCCTCAAGTCAAAGTTAAACAAAACACTTCCTCAATTTCGTAGGCCACTCACTGCTCAATTACAGCTTTTCCTTTAGAATCTTGCTCTAACTTACTCGAATCTAATCATAATTAACTCAATATCATTAATTAAGGCTAAAGGAACTAACTTTATTGAAAATTATAATTTTTCCTAAGTTTTCTCAAAAAAAGTGAAAACCCGACCCCGGGCCCGCTTGGTCTAACCTCGGGGTTCGGACCAAATTACGTTTACCCATTCAACCACGAATCCAAATATACAATTAGTTTTGAAATCCGACCTCAATTCGAGGTAAAAATTTGATTTTTACAACATTCCCTAATTCTATCCAAACTCTCAATTTTTACCATGAAAATTCTTAGTTTTTGATTTAAAAGTGATGAAAAACAATGCGTAATTGAAAGAGTAAAGTTTAGAATTAATTACTTATGAATTGGGGATGATATTTGGTGAAGGAATTCGTTCCTAGGGCTGTGGGGTTCAAAATTTTGAAGAAGAAGTCTGTCTGTTTTATATATATTTTTCTGCTAGCTATTCTACCTCGTTTCTCATTCCAAACGATCCTTAAATTTGATTTTATGACTCCAATAGATTCCTTGTGAAATTCTAGTCAAGTTAGGCTTTTGAATCACTACATTTGACCTTATAATTAATGAGACATGTAGGTTTTAATATTTGCAAATAAGGCAGATTTTTAATACGCCGTCAATGGCAATTTCGTAATTAATCTGAAAAATCTGGCAATCGTAGTAAAATGACCATAAAATCCTCATACAATGTCCAAATTCGATGATTCATTTTGCTACAGGTCCGTAATTACGATACGCATCTAATACTTTATTCAAAACAGAAATCGGAGCTCATTTGTTCAATATGATATCATTTATGCTTGAATAAACGACGTCGAAGCATAAGAAAGAACAAGTGCAACACAACCCAAACCTCTTTGAAACTCACCCGAGCCCTTGGAGCTCTAAACCAAACATGCACTCAAGTCTAAAAGCATCATACGGACTTGCTCGTGCAATCAAATCATGAAAATAACATGCAAAACTATGAATTAAACCTCAAAACTCATTATTTTTCTCAAGAACACTTAAAGTTCACTATTTATCAACCGGACGTCCGAATCACGTCAAATAAATTCTTGTTCTCACCAAATTTCGAAGACAGGCTTAAATATCATAACAAACCTGTATCGAGATCCGGAACCAAAATACGGGCCCGATACCAACGGTTTCAAACGTGGATTCAGTTCTTTATTTCATTAATAATTCAGCAAAACAATTTCTTTCAAAAATTGATTTCTAAGGCTTGGGACCTCGGAATTCAATTCCGGGTATACGCCCTAGTCCCATATTTTACTACAGACCTCTCGGGATCATCGAAACACAGATTCGGGTCCGTTTTCTCAAAATGTTGACCAAAGTCAACTATAATCAAATTTTAACTCTAGAAATTACTATTTATCATACTTTCACATAAAAGCTTTCCGGTTTCAAGCCCGGACTGAGAACACAAATCGAGGTATTTAAAATTAGTCTTTTTATGGCTATTAAGTATAGAACGGAGTCTAATTCATAAAACGACCCCTAGGGTGATCACAAATATAAACTTACGGGTGAAGGTTTACACTCGAAGTATTTTTCAAAAACACTTGGGGTTGTTGGCTAAGGCCTGACGTGGAAATTGTTGCTGTGCTGAATTATTACTTGTTCTTTTTGTATTTTGGGTTCTGGTTTTCGGGTTGTGTTCCCATCCCTCCTTCTGTGTATTACCATGATCTTTCGTTGTATTTTACTGCATTTTCCTTCCTCTTGAACTTGTTATGTGTTAATCACATTGTGTAGTCATTAAATAGATGTCATTTTCTGTTAATCCCATATTTATGTATGTTTGATTTATTAGACCAGTGGGTGTCCTGACTAGTCCTCGTCACTACTTCACCGAGGTTAGTCTTGATACTTACTGGGCACCGTTGTGGTGTGCTCATTCTACACTTTTGCACATTTTTGTGCAGATCCCAGGTTTTGCATAGCGGTTGATCGATAGCTAGCAGCGCGGTTGCTGTTGTGGAGACTCAAGGTAAAAACGGCTCCAGCGTTCACGGTTCCGGATTCACCCTCTTATGTTTTGTCTGCCATGTTCTAATTATTTCTGAATAGTGGTATTTTTTTAGGAGTTTTTTCTTGTAACCTCTTTAAAGCTTATGACTTGTACTTATCGGGTTTTGGAAAAAAGTGTAGAGTGTTGAGATTTATTTCAAAAACCACTTAATCGATTCTTGTAATTTAATTTAATGTTTGTTAATAATAGGCTTACCTAGTCCTTAAGACTAGGTGTCGTCACGATATCCAACGGAGGGAAAAATTGGGTCGTGACAAGTTGGTATCGAGCCACGACTTCCACTCATAGGGACATTAACGGACGTATAAGTCCAAAAAGCACATGCTCACTCAACCGAAATCTCCGTGCTCAAACTACAATCAAAACTCGGTCTCAAGTCCTCCAGACTAGACCAACATCAGCACATCGAAATCACATCTCGCACCTCATACATGAATCATAAGTCGTCGATGCACCGCTGATACCAAGCGCTCATATGTGCATATGAATGCGTGGAAGGAATTCAAAGAGTTACGCTTCAAGCTGAATCAATATCGCATGATAGGAAAGAAAGATGGGAGGTATATCCTAAATGTCTTGTAGCCTCTCGAAGATAGGTAAGGACATCATCATACTGATCTGCAAGACTCTACTAGACACTTGCTCATGAGTTGAAGAACCTATGAACCTAGAGTTCTGATACCAACTTGTCACGACCCAAAATCCAACTAGTCGCGATGGAACCTAACCCAACCCGCTAGGTAAGGCAATTAACAGTAACCAACTCTAATGAAATTGAAATGACAATTAAATAAGAGAAATTATTTGAAATTGATACATTCCCCAAGTACTGATAAAACAAATCATGAGCTTCTAAGATTAGAATATACCAAGCTGGTACAAATAAATACATCGTCTGTTCGAAATGTACATAAACAGATTGTTATAAATCTAAGTCTACCATGATCAAGAGACAGCTACAATCAGAACATAGATACGTCTTCAAATACATCTCTCATCGAACACAGCAACATCAGCAGCCAACATCTTCACGCAAGGTGCAGAAGTGTAGTATGAGTACAACTGACTCCATGTACTCAATAAGTAACAAACATAACCTTAGGTTGAAAGCAGTGACGAGCTAGGACAAGGGCCGGGGTCCGACACCAGTAACCAATAATAGTTCATAAACACATAATGATAGTAACAAACAAGTAACTCAGAGATAAAATGTTCATCTCTTTCACAGTCTCAGAAAAATATATCCGCCTTTTTAAGTATATCAGTGAAAAGGCCCAATCTTTTACCGAAATCGCCGAAAAATAAAAGTTTAAAAACTGTAATTTTTCTCAAAAAGCTTTCCACAGGAAATTGTTTCATTTTTCAAATGGCATGAGAAAAATACATCTATATGCATATATGTCAACATGTGTGAGAAGTCATGAATGATGTGATTTCGTACAGCATGAGAAAAAATGCATCTATATGCATGTATGTCATGTGTGCATGTCAAGGTCATGTATCTCAGAGATGAACTCATGTACTCACACTCTCAGAGTACTCAATCTCGATGTCTCACACTTTCCACTCATAATGCTCAATCACTCAACATGACCAGTCACTCAGTACTGTATATGGCCAATCTAACCTAGGGAAGATCTATCCCGAATATATACACAACAATTGTTAGTCGGTCGCTCAGTACTGTATCAGACCATTCTAGCACGGGGAATATCAATACCCAAATATAAATGCTTCGGACAAGATACATGTCCAGAGAATATCCATCCCTCAATATAAATAAATCGTGCTCACTTGGGGTATGTGCAGACTATGGAGGGGCTCCTTCAGCCCAAGTGCTATAATCCGCACGGACAACTCACGTGCTATAGTATCAATATCAGAATCCACACGGACGACTCGTGTGCTGCACGGACAATTCACGTGCTATAGTATCAATATCAGAATTCACACGAACAACTCACGTGATATAGTATCAATATCAGAATATGCACTGACGAATCACGTGTTATAGTATCAATATCCTCACAATCAGGCCCTCGGCCTCACTCAGTCATCAATCTACCTAGTCTCTCGGGCTCACAACGCCATGGAACTAGCCCAAAATAATGATATGATGCGTCAATAAATAGTAACATAGACTAAGATATGATATGAAATGAATGAACATGACTGAGTATGAAATTTCAAATTAAACAAGCAATTCAAATATGACCTCAGGGGGTCCCAACTGAATAAGCATGAAACCTAGACATGGTTTCTAACATGGATCACATCTCAATAGCTCTAGTACGTAAATATTTCATGGTTACAGATAAGATAAGGTAGCTACACATTGTCACAAGAATAACAGAGTCGCAACTTCCTCGGTGCACGCCCACACGCCCGTCACCTAGCATGTGTGTCACCTCAACACCAAACATATAGCACGTAATTAGGGTTTCATACCCTCAGCACCAAGTTTAGAAATGTTACTTACCTCGAACAAGCCAATTCCAATATCGAGCAAGCCTAGCGATGCTCCAAAAATGCCATCTGGAGCGTACCGGCCTCCAAATGGTTCAAAACTAGCCAAAAGCAACTCAAATACATCAAATAAAATCCAAGGAAATAATTCCAAATGATAAAGGTCGAATCCTTAATCAAAAGCCCAAAATCGGCCAAGAAGTCCAACCTGGGCCCGCGCCCCAAAACCCGATAAAACTCACAAAATTTTTCAACACATTCAAAACCATACTAATTTCACTTAAATCTGACTCCAAATCGGTGTTCAAAACTCGAAAGTTTGATTTATGAAGTTTTAGACAAAAACCCCCAATTTCCTCTTTAAATTCATCAACCAATTGCTAAAAGTGAAGATAGACTCACGAAATAAGATCAAAACCAAGTGTAGAGTACTAACCCCTATCTGTGTGATAAAAATTGCTTCAAAAGTCGCCTCAATCCGAGTCTCGCATCTCAAAATATGAAGAAAGAACCAAAACCCTCCATTTTTAGCTTCTGCCCAGCTTTTCGCGCCTGCGGCGCCGCTTTTGCGACCAAAATCCCACTTCTGTAGAGAATCACTGGAGTCCTACCTTCGCACATGTGGTAAAAACTTTCTTGCTGCGCACACGCGGGTGCGAATCCAAATCGCGCTCCTATGATGACATTCGCTTCTGCGCCCAAACTTGCCGCATCTGCGCCCTCGCAAATGCGAATAAACCTCCGCTTCTGCAGACTCCTGATCCCATCAACACTTCCCCACCTGCGACTCCTTTGTCGCTTTTGCGTCCATCGCACCAGCGTAAAACCAACTGCAGGTGCAATCACACAGAACCAGCAGCTCTTTCAGCAATGCAACATGCGACACAATGATCCGAACCTCGTCCGAAACTCATGCGAGCCACTCGGGAAGCCGTCCAAATATACCAACAAGTCCCATAATACAACACGGACCTAATCGAGGCCCCAAATCAAACGACGAATCGCACCTCAAATAGAAATCGATGAACTATGAACTCTCAATATACAAAACTCGCATCGATACGTATCAAATCAACCTGGAATGAACCCAAATTTTTCACACAAGACCCAAATGACATAACGAAGTTATCCAAATTTCCAAAACCACAATGTGAACCCACTATCATCAAATCAAATCTCGGTCAAACTTATGAACTTTTCAAACCTTCAAATTTCCATTTTTTTACCAATTTGTGCTGAAACCTTCTAGAAACATCCAAATGCAAATGCGGGCATACGCCCGAGTCCAAAATCACCATCCGGACCTAACAGAACCATCAAAACTCCGTTCCGGGATCTAATTCAAAAATAGTCAAACTCGATCAACTCTTCGAACTTAAAGCTTCAACAATGAACTTCACTCTTCCAAATCGATTGTGAATAACCTGAAAATCAAAACTGACGATCATAATGCATCATATGGAGCTACTCATGCCTGTAAATTACCAAGAGAAGTGCAAAAGCTCAATATGACCGGTCGGGTCGTTACACCTCTGATTTTCTATCCATTTCTTTGCTACTTCAATGCACCAATTGTTTGAACCTTTAATTCCCTCTTCTTTCTTAACTGTATATAACTATTTTACCTATATATATATATATATATATATATATTAAACTACTATATCAGGAAGGAACTACTATCCATTCAATTGGAATTTTTATTTTTCTTTTCTTTTTTTAATTTTAAAATTTCAACTTGAAAGTACTCCATAATTTGAATAGCCGATTCTTTTTTATATTTTTGTTTTTTATCATAGATAACTATAAGATGTTTATATTTATTAATTCAAATAGAGTAACCAATTCAAAATTTAGAATCCAAAATGATTTTTAGTTAGAAAGTTATTTTATTTTATTTTATCTTAACAATGCCACTTGATTTTTTGTAGTTATACCACTTGGGTTAATGAGATTGTTTTTTCTTCTACTTTTAATTATAGATATATTCTTCCTAAGTTGAGTGGCTTTATAATGACAAGTTAATTTACGAACTCTTTAGAGAGTGGGAAATCAGCTACATAGACAAAAAAAGCTACGCAAATACTGTAATTTAATTTGTTATAGTGGACTGTGTGCTTCATTATTACTACATAGACAATTAGTTTCATTTATACGCTTAAGTGCAGTTATTTTTTACGTGACATGTATAGTATTTATGTTTTACACTATTAACGAGTTAGTTTCTAATGCTTCTTGAAGCTAAATAAAGATTGTTCTCGAGGATCTTCCTTTCCAAGAATGATGACCTTAACGTATACTAATTTTGGCCACCTAACTAAATAAAACTTTTCCTAAAATGCCAATAATACACTATTTTAGAAATAGGGTTTAGGTCTGAATTCTAATAAAGTACGAATTTTATGACCATTTTTTGTGTTGATGGTTTTGGCTCCGGTTTTGGTCATTGGTATGATAAAAAAATGATACTCGATCATACCTCTTGGTAAAAAATAAAAAGTAAATATATAAAAGGTTAAGCGACAAATAAAGACAACAATAACATTAAAAAAAAGGTTGTTTCTATTCCTTCTTCCTTCCATTCCTTAATACCATACCTCTTTCAATCGTTAGACATCCTGTGTAGCTGAAGTGACATGGTTGATTGGTTTGTTTAAGTACATTAATGTGTTACATTGTTTTGTGATAGCAAAGCGGCCATCCAAACCGGCAGCTACTCCCACAATCACTACTAAAAATCCGGGGGAAAGCGACCACAAAAAGCGACCAAAGTTGGTCGCTAAACACTGAAAAAACGACCAAAAAGCGTCCAAAAAGGCTTGGTCGCTATTTTGCTGGTCCTTTTACCTTAGAGACCAAAGTTGGTCGCTATCTTTAAATTACGTTATTTATTTATTTATTATTATTCAAAATATAGCGACCAACTTTGGTCTGTAAATCAAATATTATATTTTAAAATGTGGAAAATAGCGACCAAAGTTAGGCAAGACACTTACCTCGGTCCAAAGTATAGAAATCAACCCTCTAAGACCGTCTTTCCTTTATAATCCGACTCCGAAACAACGATATCTAGGCATGATTAATTCAATAATATCAATAAAGACTCAATAACACAATCCCATAGCCTAGATATTCAATTTCTAGCATTCTTCCAAAAATACCAAAATTCGCCCCCGGGTCCGCTTGGTCCAAACTCGAGGTTCGGACCAAAACCCGATCACCCATAACCCCACGAGTTAAAACATATAATTTGTTTTGAAATCCGACCCAAAATTGGGGTTGAATTACCCAAAATCCCCAAAAACCTAACTCTACCCCAAAACCCCTAATTTCTACTTTGATTTTAGGATTTTAGGCCTAGATTCTAGTGTTTGTTGAAGAAAAATGGAAGAAAACGGGGTTAAGTACACATACCTATGAAGATATGGAGGAAAAGTTCTTCAAAATTCATCTAGGGAGGTTGGGGAAGAAGAAGAGTTGTGAAAAATGGGAGAAATCCCAAAATAGTTTTGTTTTTGGGTTATTAAAATCACTGGAGGGATTCACTCTTCGCGTTCGCGGGCCACTGGCCGCGTTCGCGAAGGGTTGACAACTGGAACCTATGCGTTCGCGGAGCCAGGGTCGCGTTCGCGTAGGTCTGACTCCCTAACCTTCCGCGTTCGCGAGCCTCTGCCCGCGTTCGCGAAGAACAAACCTACCTGACCCCAGACCCCACCCTATAACACTACGCGTTCTCGAGAGGCGCGTCGCGTTCGCGTAGGTCTGACTCCCTAACCTTCCGCGTTCGCGAGCCTCTGCCCGCGTTCGCGAAGAACAAACCTACCTGACCCCAGACCCCACCCTATAACACTACGTGTTCGCGAGAGGGGCGTCGCATTCGCGTAGAGCAGTTCCCCCATAGCTCCGTGTTCGCGACCGTACCCCTGCGTTCGCGTAGAACAAAAGCCCAAGCCACATTATTTACCCTTCGCGTTCGCGAGCCCTTGTCCGCGTTCGTGAAGGGTATTACACCAGACATCAGAAACAGGCCAAGAACACCAGATTTTTACACCTTTTCATATCCCGTTAGCTACCCGAAACTCACCCGAGCCCTCGGGTCTCGAAACCAAAAACACACACGACTCCCAAAGCATCCTACGGACTTATTCAAGTTTTTAAATCATCAAAATATCATCAAAAACAAGGAATTAAACCTCAAAACTCATAGAAATTCTTAAAACTTCATAAGGCTTATTTATTTTCCAATTTTGATCCGAAACACGTCATATCAAGTCCGTTTTACACCAAATTTCATAGATAAGACAAATAACATATAACAAACCTGTTCTGGGCTCCGAAACCATAGTACGGGCCCAGTAACACGGATTTAGCATAATTATTCATTTTCAAAATCTTTTATTATTTTCAGAAAATAATTTTCTTTAAAAATTCATTTCTCGGGCTTGGGACCTCGAAATTCGATTACGGGCATACGCTCAAGTCCCATATTTTCCTACGGACCCTCCGGGACCGTCAAATCACGGGTCCGGGTCTGTTTACCAAAAATGTTGATCAAAGTCAACTTTATTCATATAATTATCATAAAATTCCATTTTCATCAAATTTCAACATAAAGACTTCCCGGCTGCGCACGCGTATCGAGGTAATATTAACAGAGGCTTTCAGGGCCTCGGAACACAGATTTAGCTAGAATTACTTAGGATGACCTTTTGGGTCATCACAATCTCCACCTCTAAAAAAACGTCCGTCCTCGAACGGACATAGAAAAGTACGTGAGTCTGAGCAAATATGGGGATAACGACTCCTCATATCGGACTCGGACTCCCAGGTAGGTGCCTCGGCAGGCTGACCTCTCCACTGAACACGAACCGAAGGATAACTCTTTAATCTCAACTGGCGAACCTGCCTACCTAATATAGCTATCGGCTCCTCCTCATAAGTCAAATCAATGTCCAAGTGGACACCGCTGAAGTCAAGAACATGAGAAGGATCTGCAATGTACCTCCGGAGCATAGATACATGGAATACTGGATGCACGGATGATAAATGCGGTGGCAAGGCAAGTCTGTAGGCCACCTCTCCTACCTTGTCCAAAATCTCAAAGGGACCAATATACCTAGGGCTCAACTTGCCCTTCTTTCCGAACCTCATCACGCCCTTCATAGGCGACACTCGAAGGAACACCTGGTCTCCTACCATGAAAACCAAATCTCGAACTTTGCGATCGGCATAACTCTTTTGCCTGGACTGAGCTGTACGAAGCCTATCCTGAATAATCTTCACCTTATCCAAGGCATCCTGGACTAACTCAGAACCCAATAACCTAGCCTCTACGGGCTCAAACCATCCGACTGGAGACCGACATCGCCTACCATACAATGCCTCATACGGAGCCATCTAAATGCTCGACTGATAACTGTTGTTGTAGGCAAACTCTTCTAAAGGCAAGAATTGATCCCATGATCCACCAAAATCAATAACACAAGCTCGTAACATATCCTCCAAAATTTGAATAGTACACTCAGACTGTCCGTCCGTCTGAGGATAAAATGATGTGCTCAACTCAATCTGTGTACCCAACTCTCGCTGAAATACTCTCCAGAAATGGGAGGTAAACTGAGTACCTCTGTCTGATATGATAGATAAGGGCACACCGTGCAATCTGACAATCTCTCTCATGTAGATCTTTGCCAACTTCTCCGCTGAATATGAAACTGACACAGGAATGAAATGTACTGACTTTGTCAGCCTATCTACAACAACCCATACTGCATCCACCATCCTCGGAGTCCGTGGAAGCCCAACTACAAAATCCATCGTGATACGCTCCCACTTCCACTCGGGAAGCTGAATCTGCTGCATCAAACCACCGGGTCTCTGGTGCTCATACTTAACTTGCTGGCAGTTCAAACACCGAGCTACATGGGCTACAATATCCTTCTTCATTCTACGCCACCAATAATGCTGCTACAAGTCCTGGTACATCTTTTCGGGTCCCGGATGAATGGAATACCGGGAACTATGGGCCTCCTACAATATCAACCCACGAATGTCGTCCACATCAGGAACACATATACGACCCTGCAATCTCAAAACTCCCTCCGCATCAACTGTGACCTGCTTGGCACGTCCGTGTCGAACCGCATCTCTAAGAGCACACTAATGACGATCATCATACTTCCTGGCGTGAATACGATCATACAACGAAGAACGAGCGACGGTATGGGCCAAAACACTGCCAGCCTCAGAAACCTCCAATCTAACAAATTGATTGGCTAACGCCTGAACATCCAAAGCCAAGGGTCTCTCTCCAACTAATAAATAGGCCAAGCTACCCATACTGACTGACTTCCGGCTCAAGGCATTAGCCACCACATTGGCCTTTCCCGAATGATAGAGAATAGTAATATCATAATCCTTCAGCAACTCTAACCATCTCCTCTGCCTCATATTCAACTCATTTTGCTTAAACAAGTATTGCAAGCTCTTATGATCAGTGAATACCTCACACGGTACCCCATACAAATAGTGCGTCCAAATCTTCAAGGCATGAACAATAGCTGCAAGCTCCAAATCATGGACTGAATAGTTCTTCTCATGGATCTTCAACTGACGAGAAGCATAGGCTATAACCTTGCCCTCCTGCATCAACACTGCACCAAGCCCGACCCGCGAAGCATCACAATACACGGTATAAAAACCTGAACCTGTGGGCAGTACCAACACTGGTGTTGTGGTCAATGCTATCTTGAGCTTCTAAAAGCTCGCTTCACACTCCTCAGACCATCTGAATTGAACACTCTTCTGTGTCAACTTGGTCATAGGGGCTGCTATAGATGAAAACCCCTCCATGAACCGGCGATAATAGCCTGCGAGGCCCAAGAAGCTCCGAATCTCTGTGGCTGAAGTGGGCCTAGGCCAATCTCTAACTGCTGAAACTTTATTCGGGTCCACCTGAATGCCCTCTGCCGATACCACGTGGCCCAAGAATGCCACAGTACTCAACCAAAACTCGCACTTAGAAAACTTGGCATACAATTGTCGATCTCTTAGAGTCTGGAGGATGACTCTAAGGTGCTGCTCATACTCCTCTCAGCTGCGAGAGTATATCAAAATATCATCAATGAAAACAATAACGAACGAGTCCAAATAAGGCCTGAATACCCGATTCATCAACTCCATAAAAGCAGCGAGGGCATTAGTCAACCCAACTGACATGACCAAAAACTCATAATGCCCATAACGAGTGCGAAAAGCCGTCTTAGGCACATCAGGCGCCCTGATTCTCAGCTGATGGTAACCAGATCTCAAGTCTATCTTAGAGAATACCGTAGCACCCTGAAGCTGA
>ML296172.1:3598-16847 GCA_005239495.1 Nicotiana undulata
AAACTCGTTTACCAAGGAAGAGTTGGATCAGAATTGAATCATGGACTCAACAAACGGACTCTATAAATAATCAGTGTATTACTGCTGAAAGAGGTGACACGCAAGTGCAAAAGTGAATCAACGTCTGAAGCAAAAGTCCCAGAGGTTTTGCAAGCAGAATTGTTGTGCGAATACAAAGGCTACAGTTCAACTAGAAGAAACAGTTCCATTGTTTGTATATTGAGTCTAGTTGATTGTAGTAGGAGTTTAAATATTGTATCTTATCAGCTTTCATAGAAGCAATTGTAATAGGTACAAATTGATCAAGTTAGAGTTAGCTTGAAATCTGTAGAAATTAGCTAGAGGCTAGTTGATACAAAGAGGATTAGAGTTAGTCCTAGGATTACAAAAGAGTTTATTTTGTAAGTCCGTTTTGGCTCAGAGTTTAGTGAAGAGTTTTGAGCAAATCCTACTGAGGAGTAGGTCGTGGTTTTTTCACCTTTTGAGCCAGGTGTTTTCCACGTAAAAATCTCTGTGTCTTTACTATTACTGCTTAATTATTCCGCAAATAGTAGTAAGTAGTAGACTAAGAAGAACCTGGTTCTTCTTATTAGACAGCACTCGAAAATTGGGTACTGCACTATTAACTTATAATATTGTGTAGTATTGAAGTCTAAAACATCAGTTATGGAAAAATAAAAGAGAACCTAGGCGGGGAAAAATTTAATTCAATATTCCGACCAAAATCGGTTGGAAATGAGGAGCTTATTTTATTTTAACTTTTTTTAGTACATAATAGCCAAGTTTGACCAGCTTTTGGTCAAATGTTGACCATATTCTTACCGATTGCGGTTAAAAATGTGATTTGTGTCAGATGTTACAGTATTTCGATATTATGGGACCACATTTTTCGACCGATGGTGGTCGGTATGTTTAATTGAAATTGGTTTTTGACTTTTGCGACCAAGCGAGCTCACTTTCTGTGCCACATCATTACTAAAGAAGGTATTTGTTTCGTTTTAAAAATATTTAGGGAGGTCATAGGACTACCGCAAAGTTTAAAAGCCCGTTTGGACCTTTTTTTTTCCAAAAAATATTCACTTTTTTTTTAAATCAGCGTTTGTTTATAAAATTACCAATTTTCACTTGAAGATGCATTTTGGAAATTTTCGAAAATTTGAAAAACTCCAAAAATTTATTTTTCAAAAATATTTCACTCACAAAACTTCAAAAACAATCCAAACTTAAATTTATGTCCAAACACAACTCTAAATTTCAAATACCATTAAAAAAAATTCACCATTTTTTTGGAATTTTACAATTGTTATGTCCAAACGCCTAATAAGTGCCATTTGAAAAACCCGAACAATCCCAAAAATAAACATGAAAACTGTTGTTGACGGTGCGCACGTGGGACCTCTGTCCCCCTCTTATCGGCCAGCGGTTTAATTTCTGTCCGTATTCTTGCCCCGTCGTCTCACACCAACAACTCCTCACGTTGTCCCACTCCTCTCCAAAAATATCCTCCTCTCCTTATAATTTCTCCTCTATTTCTCTTTCTGTCTTCCCATTAACATTTCCCTTAATTCTCTCTCTCCATTCAAATAACCATGAGAGAAATCTTGCACATTCAAGGTGGCCAATGTGGTAACCAAATCGGTTCCAAATTCTGGGAAGTAATATGCGATGAACATGGTGTTGATCCAACTGGTCGTTACAATTCTAGCAACGCGGATGCCTCCGATCTCCAACTCGAGCGTATTAATGTGTATTTCAATGAGGCTGCTGCTGGTCGCTATGTACCTAGAGCTGTACTTATGGATCTTGAACCTGGTACTATGGACAGTATTAGATCTGGTCCTTATGGACAGATCTTCCGACCTGATAACTTTGTTTTTGGACAGTCTGGTGCTGGGAATAATTGGGCTAAGGGACATTATACTGAAGGCGCTGAGTTGATTGATTCTGTTCTTGATGTTGTTCGTAAAGAGGCTGAGAATTGTGATTGCATGCAAGGTGTGATTCTTTGCTTTTGCTTATGTTTTTACTTTTCGTTTACAGTTTTGCTCGCTGTGTGTAACTGTGCCTAGAATATAAAAATAAGCTGCCGACAATGATAGCTGTAAATGTTTATAAATATTCTCATGTTGTAATGTCTACAGTCCGTGATCTGTTTTTCTTTTGTCGTATGACGCTCGACTGAACACATGCAAACGTACTGAGTACTGTCAGTCCTGTTAAAAAGTATTGTTATAACTTGTGGTGGTGAGATCCTGTAATTAAAGATAAAATAAGACGTTTTAAATTAAATAGTTTTTTGATGAAGACGTATATACATATATATATATGCTGATTGAATTAACAAATTCATCATTATTCCTGTTCCTTTTTTTTATGTGTGTTTCACCATACAACATAATCATTTAGATTGTATTGTGAAATATCTTCCTCTCTTGTTTTATAAGTAGTAGGAGTAGTAAACAATCTGAATTCTTTCTGGCTATACTGATGCACAACAAATTAGAATGTTTTATCAGGAAAAAAAAATTGATCCATGGTTTTCTTGGGGATGAACACTTAAGATATGTAGAATAAGAATTCTCCAACACTACAAAAATTCTGAAAAAATGTTTCTCTAACTTAACCTTACTTTTCTCAAGATGTTGTTTATGGTGTAATAAACATATTTACTACTCCTATATCTTAGGGGATCTGTACAAGAAACACTTTTCTTTGAGACTTGGGACATTTTGAATTGGGACATTTTTGTTTATAATATTTGCTGTTTGTTTTTATATGTGACAGGATTCCAGGTTTGTCACTCACTTGGAGGGGGGACTGGTTCAGGCATGGGAACTCTATTGATTTCAAAGATAAGGGAAGAATATCCAGACAGAATGATGCTCACCTTCTCTGTTTTCCCATCACCAAAGGTTTCTGATACTGTTGTTGAACCCTACAATGCTACACTCTCTGTGCACCAATTGGTGGAGAATGCTGATGAATGTATGGTCCTTGACAATGAAGCCCTCTACGATATCTGTTTCAGGACTCTCAAGCTCACTAATCCAAGCTGTGAGTATTTTCAATTTCCTTTGGTCTTAACAACTGGTTCCTATATATCTAAAAATACAAATAGTTTTTATGCTTTTAGCGTAATTATTTAACATGTTGTAGAAGGATGACTCCCTTATTTTCAGATAACTAGTTCTCTACTTATTATATAGTTTTTTTTAGATGACATGATACTCTTTTACACTATTAGTGTATAGCTAGAAGCTAAATTCATACTAATTTGTTTTACACTCTTTACTTTTTGAACGTTTCTAAATATTTAAGCCTGTCTACTAATAATACTACATTCTATGCAACTTTCAAGAATTCAAACTCTAATTATTCAAATGTTAAAGCTGTGACGTCTTCTTTTACTCGCCCTGTTCTAATTTATGTGAACATGTTTGACTGAGCACAGAGTTTAAGAGAAAATGAAGATATTTAGAATTTGTGATCCTTAACAAGTCATAAAGGGATCCAGAGTATTTGTGTGGTTATAAAAGCTTCTCATTAAGAGTAGAATAGCAAGTTTAAGAAAAAATGAAGATATTTGGAATTTGTGATCTTAAACAAGTCAGAAAGGGGTCCAGATTATTTGTGTGGTTATAAAAGTTTTTCATTAAGAGTAGAATAGGAAGTTTAAGCGAAATTGCTTCCAACTTTAGAAAGGGTTCATTCTTTTTGGAACGTACCAAAAAGGAAATAGATTCACATAAACTGAAACAAGGGAGTATTTATTTATTATATTTATCGAACTAGCTTCTCTATTGGTAATTTATTGTTTTTTTCTTCATTATCACTAATTCAATAAACAAGCTGAATTACCATCTTAAAAGTTTATTCCTATCAAATATCGTCATATAAAACGAAAAAGAGAAAGGGGTATAATTACACAAATTCTAAGTCATGTTGATTTCGTTTGCAGTTGGTGACCTGAACCATTTGATTTCTGCAACAATGAGTGGTGTTACATGTTGTTTGAGATTTCCTGGCCAGCTGAACTCAGACTTGCGAAAATTGGCTGTCAATTTAATCCCTTTCCCACGTCTTCATTTCTTCATGGTGGGATTTGCACCATTGACATCTCGTGGATCGCAGCAATACAGTTCCCTCACAGTGCCAGAGCTCACACAACAAATGTGGGATGCCAAGAACATGATGTGTGCAGCTGACCCTCGTCACGGCCGTTACTTAACTGCCTCTGCTTTATTCAGGGGAAAAATGAGCACAAAAGAAGTAGATGAACAAATGATCAATGTCCAGAACAAGAACTCGTCCTACTTCGTCGAGTGGATTCCCAACAACATGAAGTCTAGTGTATGTGACATTCCGCCAACTGGGCTAAAAATGGCATCAACATTTGTTGGAAATTCAACGTCTATTCAAGAAATGTTTAGGAGAGTGAGCGAGCAGTTCACGGCCATGTTTAGGCGAAAGGCGTTTTTGCATTGGTATACTGGAGAGGGAATGGATGAAATGGAGTTTACTGAAGCTGAGAGTAATATGAATGATTTGGTTGCTGAATATCAACAGTATCAGGATGCTACTGCAGATGATGAGGAAGAATATGAGGAGGAGGGGGTTGAAGAGCATTATGAATAAGGCTAATGGATTTTGAAATTTCAGTATTACTGCTTTATTTATTTTCTGTCTATGGATTTCTTATTGTTTATGTTTTCCTTAACAATTTTATATATTGCAGTTGAATTTTCTGTTGTATTCGTTGTTTTGAAATGTTTAACAATGATCAATATAAGATGCATTATAGTATGTTGAGAAAAATATGCACTACTTTGTGTTTTATGTCAATGTGATATACTAATGACTGGTTAAAAGAGAAAAGGTTGGTGCCTCATTGTAGTTTCTGGTACTCTATTGGAATAGTTTCATACTATTCTGAAACGATCAAATCTTTCTTCTCTATTCATCTTTCATATTCTTTCAGGGGAGCATTAAACTTTTAGGGCATTATTGAAGTTTGAATATTGGTAAGAAAAGCCCCAACAAATAAGTTGTATCATAAATCAATTTTATCTGAGTAAATCTTCTGATTTAATTTCTCAAATGATTAACATTTTCCTTGCAAGAGTTAGTTATTTGAGGTAAATAATAAATTATTACAAGAAAGAGAAGCTATCAAAGTAACAAAAAGATGAAGAATTTGATAGCAGGCCGAGAGCCAAACATGACTGTCTTCCACACTAAACCAATGACTTATACTGTATCAAGCATGCATGTCTTCCACATATTTGGCAATATTCACTACTTTCAAGTGTTGTATATATATTATCATCAAGTATACCTATAACTAGCTAAGAAAGTTGCTCATCTTCATGCAAGTGTAAGTTACTCTGTGTCAAGATGCGCATAAACAGGTCCGGATATTATTGTTATAAAAAAAATCATGTCATGAAAGAGAAACCTATCACCAAATGCACGAAATTTCAAGATTGAATATTTTAATTAAGTTCTAGTCAAAAATACCCCTCATTTACAATTCCCTCAACCGCTTGGGCTAATTCCTTATCACATAACTGATAACTCTACCAAAAGTTATGTTCCAACTTCCAAGAGTGATCTTTGGCGTCGATCTCACTCCTTGTCATCTAATAAGACATAAATTAAAGGAAAATGATAAAAGAGTTAAAATTAGGTAACAACAAAAATTATTTATCTATTTATGTTTATCTCCTTTTGTCGGTCTTATTAAACCAGTGGATCTCTTATTTTCTACTATTTTCATCTTCCTCTTCCTCCTAGCTTCTGCAAATTGGGCCTTTCTCTCAGCAAAAGCCCAATCCACCAAGTTGACGCTGAGATTAGGAATTCCTAGTGGGCCTGTTTGATTTACTGAGCCCAATCCATTAGCAGATGAGTACATGGGCTGAGCTTGTGGCAGTTGGCCCATTGGGTACTGAAACTTATGACAATGGGGCTGGACTGTAGAAATTCCAAAATGTTGACCTGAACTGGTCTCAGGCTCATGTTCTTTTAACATTGTCATTACCTGCAATTAGCAACAAATCAACTCAATCTACTAAATATATATTGATACAAAGTCACAATTCAACCTATAATATTAAAAATTTGAATCTAAGTGGTCTAGTGATAATAGGAAAAGAATATGTTGTCAAAGAGACAAGCTAATTGGTGAGGACAGAGGAGGCTACACTTTGGTGACACACTTTGAATATCTCTTTTTATCTGTTACCACAACAGCTAAGTTGAGTATCATACCTTCACTTTGTTTTTCAAATCTAATACTAAAAAATCATTACACTAGTCGGAATATGTTTTAATATAATATTAAGCTATACATCAGCAAATACCAGTATAATCCCACCAAGTGAGGTCTGGGGAGGATAGGATGTACGCAGCCTTACCCCTGCCCTGGAAGGGTAGGGAGACTGTTTCCGATTGACTCTCGGCTAAATAATATTAAGCTATAATGTAAGATATTCATTCGACATCAGTCAGGGGCGAAACTATGCTGGCCCAAGGGCTTCGCCGGAAAATTATACTACGTGATAGTCTTTGAATACTCTTGCATAGCCCACTAGCAAAGGGTGTTCAAAATACATTCTTATTGAATTTCGTGACTCCGACACTGCCCCAGTTAGGTTATTATGGCCAAAAAAACAAGTTGAATAAAATATAGGACCCACATAAAACAGCTGAGTCTAAATTCCATACTTACCCTCTTTTTTATTGCTTTCAACTTAAGATTGTAAGCTTGTTGGCTGTTGTAGTAAGTCCGTACATTCTCCACCTCCTGCAAAATTCCCACAAAAAAAAGAGGAAAAAAGAATAAAGAAGGCAAAAGAGTTTGAGAAAAAAAGGACAATATCATCGTTTGAAATAAAAATAGAATATTTGTCAAGTAATTCACAAACTCACCCCTTTTAGCAATTCTCTGCATCGAGTCAACTTCTCTATAGTATGCATCAATTCATCTCTTGTCTGCAATAAGCAACAATTCATAGAAAATAAATATTTAATAAACAAAGAATTCAAAAGTGTAAAAACTCAAGCAATTAAGAAAGAAGAAAAAAGGACATAAATTTTACTAGTAATTCAATACCTTTCTTTTACTGCTTTTCTTGTAGGAATATTGCATGGGCTTGTCATCAAATTCAATAGGGGACAAAGAAAGAGGAGTATCAGGACTTGTTACGTCCGGTTTTAATGTGCCGGATGTGGGATCAATATTATCGTCACTGTCTTCTGCTTGTGAATTATTCCTCTGGACAGAATTAGGTGATGGACAAAATTGTGAGTTAACATCATTAAGGCCTGAACTCCTATGGGGTCTTTTCTTTTTAGAACTCCATGTATTATATGGTGAAACGTGAGAGCGAGACTCTGATTGTTGAATTAGGTCCTTAAGATTGAGTAAAATATCACAAACTTCAATCTCAACTTCGTTGAAGGAAACGGATTGTATATTCATTGTTTTTTCTTACTATGAAAGAAATTTTTGGATTTAAGAGGTAGAGAGATTCTTTATTTCCCTATCCTTTACGTGTTAGGACTAGGGTGTTTTTGTGGGTCAAATATCTTAATTTAGCGTAAGCGAAGAATTATTTTACGGGAAATTAGGGGTTAAAAATGGCCATGACCTATTGAATTTGGTTTAGATTTAGGAAATGCCGTCATCACCATCTGCTGCGTCTTCTTCCACTAAGAACCTAAACGTTTTGAAATTAAAAAATGGAACGCTGCTTCTCTTTGGGCTTGGGATATTGTAGTAGACAACTTTGGAATATTAAGTCACATACGTACAAATACATTGTATTATGGACAAATACACTTAAATTTGAGTGTATTTGTACATAATACAGTTTTTTTTTTGTTGGTATTTTTGCTTGTATATATGTATTCCGAAGGTTATTCTTTGTGACAAATACCTGTATTGAAATTGAATACAATGTAAAATAGCTATGAATGAATATAGTTGAATTGAATATAGACCGAATTGAATAGAGTGGTATGAACTTTATTTCTTAATTTTTTTGTTGTTTGAATACAACCGAATTCAATATAGTGAAATTGAATACAATTCAATATTGCACATTCCGTTATTAAACACGTAATCCCTATTTTTTAGACGGATTACCTCATTGTATTTATATTTACAGTTGCACGAATACATGGAATACAAAATTAAACAGTTGTAATCCCTATTTTATAAGGTGGGTTGCTTTACTGTATTTATAAATACAGTCGCGTGAATACATGAAATACATAATTAAACAGGTGTAATCCCTATTTTATAAGACGGATTACTTTACTGTAGTTATAAATACAGTCACCCGAATACATGGAATACATAATTAAATAATTGTAATCCCTATTTTTTAGGCGGATTACCTTACTGTATTTATAAATACAGTCACCCGAATACATGGAATACATAATTAAATAATTGTAATCCCTATATTTTAGGCGGATTACCTCTTTGTATAAATACAATCGCACGAATACATGGAATACTGTACAATAGCAACGAAATTGTAGCTATGCCTAATAAATATGGATATTGTAATTATAACATGTTAATAGCCACTTAACTATAGTAATTTCTGAAAATTTCTCTTAAATTTAAACCGCTAAAAATTATAAAAATCCAAATATGGTCCACGCACTAACGTTAGAAGCCATGTTAGCATATATTTGAACATTTTAGCTGTTTAGGGGTATAATAGAATGTTTTCAAATTGTTCACATGCATGCTTTATATTATTACATTAGCTGCTAATTAATAAGTATGATTTATGCACTTGGCTCACAACATAACTATTGAAAACTATCCCAAAAAAATGTATAGATTAGAAAACAATATTAATTACAGTGTTTCGCGTTTTGAGAGTAAATTGACTAACTTTTGAATCTAAATTAAATTTTTTTAATTTAATATTTTAAAATTAAAATTAAAATATTCAAAAACAATACAAATAATATTACAATGTTATAGTTTTTCTCATGTCAATATGATAAAAATTAATATTTTAATATTTAAAAAAAGGGGCCAAAATTTCCCCTCTACTGTTTGAAAAGGCTTAAGATTGCCATTTATTATACTATTCGATCAAAAAAGCCCCTGCTGTTACCTAGAAATCTTATTTTATTTATAAGTTAATAAAATCGATATGGTTTGCAACATTGAACAAAAATGATAAAAAGATATAATAGAAGATACGAGTTAATTATTAAGTTAATTATGGCTAGATACGAGTGGGTTGGAGGTGAAATCTAGAGAAAAAGCGGTAATTGAGCAGTGAGTGGCTTGTGGATCGAGGTAAGCGTTGTGTCTAACCTTGACTTGAGGGTTTATTGATTATACGGCTCCCGGTTGCCTTGTTTTAAATTGTAAGTGTTGGTAAGGGTTGTCACGCCCCGAGCCTGGGGGCGAGACCGGCACCCGGTGCCTCACCTATGCTTGCATACCACTTTCGACTAAGAGACTCTGAACATGTAATGTCATACTTTGGCCATGAGCCACATTACAAGATAATTTGCGAAGCAAGATATAAAACTGAATAGAGACTAACGATGGCTAAATGTCAACATAAAGTTAGGCAGGCAAGGCCGTCATAACTACTATAACTGAAAAGCCAACAATATATACATACAGGGCCTACAAGCCCAACATACTACACTAGCTGACAGGATATGTCTACAAGCCTCTACTATTGGATGTACTATGTTCGGAACAGGTCCTCGGCCTACCCACAACTTATATACATATATATATACATATATACAGGATGTACATAAAACTTCTAGACCCGGCAACTCCGAAAGACGTGGAGCTTACCGATAAAGCTGAACTCGGGCAACACCTACTGAGGAGGTCTACCTGTCCGTCTGTCTGAACTTGCACGCATGAAATGCAGTGTCCCAAGAAAAAGAGACGTCAGTACGAAATAATGTACCGAGTATGCAAGGCGATAATAAAACTGAAAGCTGAAACTGAACTGATAATATAATTAATTGGAAGTAACTGAGAGTCAAAGATAATCTGAAGATATGCTCACCTGTTGATACTGACTCAACTCTCTCCATATAGTAAGTAAAATAGTTGTCCGGTCCTATAAGGCTCGGTATACATATATAACTGCTCTGCCGTAGCAGGCTCGCTCATAGGAGCTCGACCACAGTAGGCTTGGTATATAACTTACCACATGATCAGAGGTTGCCCAATAGGGGCTTGCCCATCGATTATAACTCAATGGTAATGAAAATATTGTAATACTGTATATATAGACTTTCTGCTCTCTTGACTGGAAAAAGGAAATACTCAATTAAATATGAAGTCCCGATAAGGAGAATATTGTAACTTACCAAACTAGGAAAATATACGTAAATTTCGAGATATAAATTTTTCTTTATGCCTCCTTATCAAACTCGCGTACTCATCACTATGCAACACCCTTGGGAGCAATTGTTATCTTGACACTCTTTAGATGTATTAATTGAAATATCAAGAGAAGATGAGAAAAGACCGTGCAGAATTTAAACCAAGAACTTTTGGCAGAATGATTGTCTGACTATGTTGGAGATATAACAAGGAGTGATAACTGATAAAATTATATTATCTCAATGCATACCGATTATATGGGGTGATTTCCATGTCGAATTGTTTCTTAAACCAAACAATTCGAAAGGTCATTCTATTACATAGTGGGAATCTAGTAACTTTTCTTGTTCATTGAAAATCAAAGGTCATTTCAATACATAATGATAATTCAATAACTTTTATGCCCAAGTACAAACATAGATTTTACTGATAAGAGGAGTTCACCAAGTTTGTAATTTCCTGCTAATATTGTGCCTGAACTGAACCGATCGATAACTAACTAAATCCAGCCAGAGCTCCCAAAACTACTGGTAGTTATGCGTTTGCTCGTTTCGTTTGTATTATATGGATCATGCAAAAAAGAAAGAAGGGATAGCCTTAACACACCTGAAGTAGGGGGAAATCCGTATGATATTTTTGGAAAAGGTTAGCATTGTACTTCTTTAGAACTCTACAATTTTACGTTGTTAAGCTTCCAATAATTCTCGTTGGATTTTGGTTGAAAGATGTTCTGTTGAAAGCTTGCTAATGTTTTGGTAAGAATTTTGGTTGAATGGCTAATGTTTAATCTTAGGTTGAAAGAAGTCTTGTTGTAAGAATGCTTAACATTCTGATTTTTAGTATGGAAAGATCTTTAATATGGAAAAGAAGTCTTGTGGTAAGAAATTAAGAATGGAATGATTGTGTAACATGGTGCCACCTAACAAGAAATGACTTCATTTCTTTAGAATGTGGCTAATTGCCACGTTTTGGGGGAATTATTAACCTTTATTCAACTTATTTGTTGATTAGGTAATGTCCTGTTACCCGATAATTAACGAATTAGCCGCGTAATTAAAATTTATTTAAAATTATACTTATTTTTAATATAATTTATACATCATACTATCGTGGTCATATGGTATCTTGCATGTTACCAGTCCATAAGTATTGGGTATTATAGTTCATACCGTATTTTATCCAAATTCAACAAGCTTCAACGAAACTCATTTTCTTTAATCCGTGTACCCTTTCCTTCATGGCACTTACTTATTGCTTGGTATAAATAGCATAAATATGCTAATCTAAAGATAGTCTGTTGTATATGTAGATTTGACCGGTAGGAAATGAGCTGATTTCATGAGCCTATCGACTATCACCCATATGGAATCGAACTTACGATGAGAACAAGGTAAACCTGTGATAAAGTCCATGTTTATCGCCTTCCATTTCCATGTCGGGATCTCTATAGTCTGTATTTTCCCTCTGGGCTTTTGGTGCTCTATCATTGAGTGACATACTCAGCAATGTTCTTCTTTATATCGTTCCACCAATACACATCCTTAATGTCATGATACATCTTCGTCGACCCAGTATGAATGGAGTACCACGAATAATGTGCCTCTGACATAATACTGTCTCGTAGCCCTGCTACATCTGGAACACACAAACGACCCATGTATATAAGAACCCCATCTCCCTTGAGTTCTAACAACGACTTCTTCTATTGCGGAACTCGCTCTCTCAACTTGACCAACTCTAGGTCCTCGTACTGCCTCTCCTTTACTTCAACTATGAGAGAGGATTTTGCAGTATTTTGGAGTACAACTCCACCATTGCCAGAGTCTACTAACCGAACCCCCAAACAACCCAATTGATGAATCTCTCTAGTTAATTGTCTTTTTCTCGGACTCTACATGTACTAAGCTACCCACAGATTGGCGACTTAAGGCATCTGCTGCCACATTAGCTTTGCCTAGATGGTAGAGAATGTTAACATCGTAATATTTCAATAACTTAAGCCATGGCCTATGTCGTAGATTCAATTCTTTCTGCTTCAAGATATATTGCATGCCTTTATGACCTGTAAATACATCAACATGAATGCCATATAAATAATGTCGCCCTACCTTAAGTGCATAGACAACTACAGCTAATTCGAGGTCATGGGTTGGATAATTCCGCTCGTGCTTTCTTAATTTCCTTGAAGCATACGCAATTACTTTCCCATGTTGCATCAGGACACATCCTAACCCGACACCTGAGGCATCACAATACATGGCATAATCATCTGGACCCTCTGGAAGTGCTAGAACTGGCGCTGAACTCAATCTGTTCTTAAGCTCCGGGAAACTCTGCTTGCAAGCATCAGTGTTACACCCCATGTTTTCGTACGTGAGAGTACATCGTAAGTCAATTGAGTAAGCTCAAAAATAAGATTATATTTGATGGAATATATAGTAAGTTAATAATGTTACCTTGGAGGTTACAAATATTTAAGATCTTGAATAACGAGTACCAACAGGATTGGAAAGCTTAGAAGCTAAACCAATTGAACAAAAATAAGATTCGTCGAAAGTCAACGAGTTTGAAATGTTACAACATGTACTTTAGGGTGAGAATATGGTTCGTTACATGATAAGGAGTTTATCCTATGATTTATGTTTGTCATATGATATTCGTGTGCTACGTTTTGAAGTAAAACAAGTTGTGGAACAAAAGTTGGCAAAGGTCATCACAAGTTACATTCATAATGTGCTGAAATTTAGGTCAAATATAACTACTATTTTATCACAATATACTTGAAATTAGGGAATGATCTACCTACCAAATTGAAGATCTATGAGTCTAGATTCCAACGCATTAAACCGTTCGTCT
>ML296173.1:0-36297 GCA_005239495.1 Nicotiana undulata
AAGTTCATCTTCCTCTCCCTCTTCATATATATCTCTTCCCATTTTCACTGTATTGAACATGTCCTGCTACAAACCTTGCGCCATCAAGTCCTTAGTATTGAGAACATTCGCCAAGGTTTTTTTGTTTTGCTTCAGTTCCATGTCTTTCACCTTGTTTTTGGTTTTACTCACCTGACCAGTGCTTAAAGCAGTTTGATTTAACAAAATTGCAGGTTTAGAACTTACCATCTCCTCTAGAAGTTTTCTTTCCTCTTCACTGATAGCTGGGACTCTTGTAATCTGATGTTGTTGCATATCTCCTGTATTGGTTACATTAATTAGCTGTTGTCCATGACTTGTTACTGTTACTGCATATTGATCAGTCCCACAAATATCAGCTGAATTGGAAGTTAAAATTTGCTGCTGCCCATTCGACATTGCTCCAGTCTTGTTTGCAACCTGCAGCTGTCCAATCGACTTTGCTCCAGGATTGCTTGCATTCACCTGCTGCTCAGTTTGTGCATTCAGTTGCTGCTGCTGCTGCTGTCCAGGAAGATTTAAAGCTGGAGGACTAGCAGTTACACTGCTCGACAAGAGCTGTTGCTGCCCATTCAACATTGCTCCAGTCTTGTTTGCAACCTGCAGCTGTCCAATCGACTTTGCTCCAGGATTGCTTGCATTCACCTGCTGCTGCTGTTGTCCAGGCAGATTTAAAGTTGGATGACTAGCAGTTACACTGCTCGACAAAAGTTGTTGCTGCCCATTCGACATTGCTCCAGTCTTATTTGCAACCTGCAGCTGTCCAATCGACTTTGCTCCAGGATTGCTTGCATTCACCTGCTGCTCAGTTTGTGCGTTCAGCTGCTGCTGCTATTGTCCAGGCAGATTTAAAGCTGGATGACTAGCAGTTACACTGCTCGACAAGAGCTGTTGCTGCCCATTCGACATTGCTCCAGTCTTATTTGCAACCTGCAGCTGTCCAATCAACTTTGCTCCAGGATTGCTTGCATTCACCTGCTGCTCAGTTTGTGCGTTCAACTGCTGCTGCTGTTGTCCAGGCAGATTTAAAGCTGGAGTAGCAGTTACACTGCTCGACAAGAGCTGTTGCTGCCCAGACTGATTTGCTTGATGCAAAGTTGTTCCAGTTGTCTTATGTTGCTGCCTAATCTTAGGAATAAAATCAGGAGCAAACAAGACTGGAATAAAATCTGTTGCTGCCTAATTGTCCAGTTATCTCATTCACCACATTATTCATCGAATCATTTGTTTCAACACCAAACTTCGTAACCAAATCATCACTGCCTTGACAGCCTTTTTCATTAGTAGAGCATGGAACAAGTTGCTTGTTCATCACATCTCCATTTAAACTTATTGCATCAATTCCACCACCCTCATCAGTTGCAAGAATGCTGAAAGCATTTGAACTGGGCACACAACCAGTGTCTTTTCGTCGAACATTTCGATTTTCCAGCCTTGGTGATACACCTTTTTTCGTAGGTGATTTCTTCGATGTAATCACGTTCCAGACCCCATCTTGTTTTTGTGCTTTATTACCTTTAACATCATCATCAGTATTATCAATTTTGTCCTCCACAGATATGCCCTTTTGTCCAGTCTTTTTACTCATAACAATCTGATCCTCAACATCATGTACATGAGTATTTTGTGCATTTGTGAGCTGTATACTTTCAGCTAGTCCTTGCTCTTGTTTTTTCCCTATATTGGTAGCCTTCTCTCATATAGTAATTCCAGCCTCTAAAGCCACAACACCTTCATATGGCTGCCTTAACTTTACTCGATCACCTGCTATAACACCGTCAATAGCGTTACCAGTTTGAAAAGGTCCCTCAGGTTGATCAAAGTCAATCATTGAAGCTGCTTCAGTTAACAATCCAGTTGCTGCTTTAGCAATAGCCAAATCATCATATGCTTGCACTACTAGATTCACGACATTAAAAATCCTTGAATTCCATCATGATGCAAACTCAACAGTTGCACACCAATGTCTGTATTTTCTTTTGAAGCATCATCCACCTGTTGTCTAGTTCTTTTTGCATTGAGATAATCCCTAGCATCACCTTTCAATTTTTCCAAAACAGGGTTGTCACCATTATGGTTCTCAACATCCTCGATCTTTTTCCTTAAAAGCACACGGCATTCCTCTTCTTCATGGCGTTGCTTTGTCGATAGCGATTGGTTTATACATGATATTTTCTTCTAAATGTTGGCTTTATTTTTGTAGAAGAAGTTCTCTATCCCAAGACTGGGAGAAGCTTATGTCCTAAAGTCACTAGGAAAGAAATGGAAAGATTACAAGTGCGATTTAAAAGGTGAGTATCTGCCAAAATATAAGACTAAAGACGCTTTGCTGAAAAATAGACCAAGTCGCATACCGAGGGATCAATGGAGTGGTCTTGTCTCCTATTGGCTTTCAGATAAAGCTAAGGTATTAGCAAATCTTTAAAACACCTCTACTTGATTATTTTCAGTGTTTTGATTTTACTTCTGCTCAATTTTTATTTATAATTTATAAGATATCATTTTAATATTTCAATGACATAGGCGTAGCCAAGAAAATAGAAACAATAGGGCCAATCAAAAGATGCCTCACACAGGAGGAACCAAAAGTATTGCTACCTTGATGGATGAGCAGGTAAACTTGTAAAAGTTACTAATTATAATATTTTGAAATCCTTTTTTTTCACGCATATCTGACATCAATTTATTGTATTAGGCTGTAAATGGGGTAGAACCTACACGAGCACAAATTTTCTTATTAACTCATAAACAACGTAAGGATGGTAGACCACTGGATGTTTATTCTGCCAATGCAATCGTAAGATTTCTTTTTTTATTTAAGTTTCTGAATTGGGAAATAGTTTAGAAAAAAACATAAAAGCGAATAAATGAATTCCAACTTGGATTTATGTAATCTGTGGTCAGGAAATGATAAATTAAAGGATGAATAATAGTGAGAGCTCTACTGATCAACCTCCTCGCAGTGTTTCTTGGGAAGGCGATGTGTATTCCCAGGTGTTCGGAAATGACAAAAGTGGATATGTTCGTGGTTTAGGACGTGTTCCAACTCCTTCTGTGCTATGGGGTAGTAGATCTTCCTTAGGAAATATTATTGCAGAGGATTCGTCTAATGTGGCCGTACAAAGGTTAACACAAGAGATAACCGAGTTAAAATATAAACACAATGAAGAAATGAATCTGATGAAACAATATTAGGAGAAGATGCAATCAGAATTACTCCAAGTGAGACAATTGATGCGCAAATATGTTTCTAATGAATCTATGCCTCAAACTATCAATGGCACCTCAAGTGAACAGGTAACTCGATTTTCAGAAGTTATATGCATTCTTAATGAAGTTTCAAACCAATAAAAGTATTGTTATCTAATGTGTTAATATTTATTAGGTCCCTGATGCTAATAGTGGCCATGAACGAGTAGCACAAACATCAAGGATACCGAGTGCTGCTAAAAATACTTCACTATCTCACGGTACTACTCATCTTTTGAATTTTCCTCTAATTTATTTATCATTAGAATCTGATTTCATGTAAACTTGCAAGAAATGAAAACAAATATAGTTTCATGGATGTGGTCTGCGAATGGTAGGATCCTTTAGGACTCTACTGTAATTTTTCAGTATATTGTTTAAGCCATATCTTATGGATTTAGAGTATGAGAACAGGATTCTAGAATGAAGCTGGAGGGTACTGTCCTTGGTCCTTAATTTAATGAATTCTAGCCGGGCAGAATGTTATCTACAAGACAAGCATCATACTGTATCCTTCTGTATCTCAATTAAAAACTCTCTTTATACTCCAAATAGATAATTTTGCCTCAAAAGATTATGACCAACACATTTCAGCAAAGTAAATTGAAATGGAAAGCAATACTAGTTATTTAGAAGGCTGTTGTTTATAGAAGCAATGCTTGATATACATGTTGGCATAATATTTGTTTCCAGAACTTGTCTGCTTATGTTGGAGAATGCTTTGGCGAGGTATTAGTTTGGTCTGATTCTCATGCTTAGGTATCATGAAAATAGTAGTTGTCATGTTTTCTGCTAATCCAAGATATATAAATGCAGACATAAATACTTCTAGAGGAACATGTAATTCTCATATATATAGTACTCTAGAATTACACAGTATTATAGACAATTTATATGAGAGATTGTATATATTTGACCGCATGTTTAATCCCTTTAGTAGTTATGTCATTAGTATTTTTAACAAAATCTACCAGGAGCATGATATAGAGGTTCTTTAGGCCAAAATATTGTGCCTAAATTTTAGGCACATATCGTACGAATTTTTGCTTCAAAATCTGGAAGTTGACTTCCGTTGGATATTTATACTGTGTAAACAGCTAAAATATAGATTAAAGTTCTTAACATAGTCCATGTTAATATATATCATTCATCATTGTGTTTAAATTTTATACTTTATGTGCTTAATATNGCTCGATAATTCAGCGGGTGGAAGATTTCATAATGATGAAAAGTTGCGAAATCGTTTGAAGACCATCATTCGTCTAGATTAGTTATATAATGACATTAGCTATTTAGTTCAAACAATATAAGTTTAGTTATTGTGACATCAATATTTTTTATTAGTACTTCCTTTAATTTGTTAAGATTTAATGAGATATATTATGTTTTTTTAATTAATATTAATATATTTTTTTATTTGGGTCATATTTTGGATAAATGCAGTAACTATTATTAATGGTGGCTACAATATTGCTATTAGTGCTTGTGACTTTTAGCGCTTGTTTAGGTGGATATACTAGCTATATAAATGGATGATAAATGGGCAAATTAAGATGTTTTACAAGGGATATTGCAGGTATTATAATTGCTATAAAACAATTGCCGTAAAAATATTGACTTTTAGCGAAAATTTTGTTAAACATAATAGCCACTAAAATGGCAAACTAAGATGTTTTCAGAAGGGATACTATGACCATTTTAATTGGCACAAAATAATTGCCGTTAAAGATACGAACATTTAGGGGCAATTATTTTGTATTTAGAGGCTATAAAAATAGTTTATAAAGGAGTATAATTAGCCATTATGGATTGGATTTAGTAGCCATAATAATTGCCGCAAATAATTGCCGTTAATGATGTGAACTTTTAGCGGCAATTTGAATTTAGCAACTATAAAAAATGGTTGCTAAAGAAGTATAATTAGCCGTTATGGATTAGATTTAGTAGCCATTATAATTGCCGCAAACAATTACCGTTAAAGATAATAATCTTTAGCGGCAATAAACCATACCTTTTACCAGCTTTTGTCACAATAGCCGCTATAGGCTTTAGCGACCCCAACATCAGCGGCTAAACACCAATGGCCGGCAAAAGATATAGCGGCTATTGTTATTGCCGCTAAAACCGTTTTGTATTGCCTCTAAACACCCTTTTTGTTGTAGTGTCCCAGCCCCGTCGCCTTATAAATAAATCAACTTCTGTGTCCAGCTCTTCTGATATCTTGGGCCTTAGTGACTCTCCTCCACCCCGGCCCCCAGTGCAGCAGTTCTAGCCTCCCCACCTACCCCAGTACTGGTTGATAGTGATGATGATGCCTCGGATGACGGGAGGGGTGGTGACACACAAACAAGGGGATTGGTGAGGTCTCGGAATCCGGTAGTATGGCAAGACTGGTTCGTGAGTGAGAAAGCATATCACAAGTTCAGGGAGTGGTGGCCTTAAAGGTCACTTACATTGGAGAGGGTTTTCATTCAGCAGGACCTTCTACCCCACAACCCAAATGTCAAAAGGCACTTCAACGAGAGAGTAAGGTGGAAGTTCTTCACCAGCAACATGCCAGAGGCCAATGAGTTTTTGGTCAAGGAGTTCTATGCTAATGTCGCCCACATAAAACAGGGAACATATTTGACCAAAGTACTCAACAAGAACATTCTGTTTGATGGCAAAGCTCTCAATGTCTATGCTGGGTTCAATGATAAAGATGAGACCCTGTATCCGGAGAAGGTGGACCTGGATGAGTTAGCTCGCCCTTGGCTGGCTTCAATGACTGCTATTCCGGGGAATACTCCAGCTTCGCTGACACCTGGGGCCCTAATATATAGGAACACTCTGAGTTTTTAGGCAAAGGGATTGGCCACATTTGTATGCAGCAGGATCGACCTCACTACTCATGACAGTGACATGCCGGTTTCCTGAGCTATTATTGTTGGGGCTATTATGGCGGGGTTCCCGATCAATGTCGGGAATATTATGGCCAGGGTGATTGATAGGGCGGTCAGAAAGGGTGAAAGTTCATATCCCTTCCCGAACTTCCTCACTATGTACTTCGAGGACCAGGGAGTAGAGGGAAGGGACTATGACACCAAGGTGAACCCAAAGAGGCCATTTACCTGGTACAACCTGCAGGGTTCGGACAACCCCAAGTTCAAGAGCAAAGCCACCACTTCCACTGGCCAGTCTGAAGAGCCAGGGGTGGTGGCCACTAGTTCAGAGCCATCCACTGCCGAGGGGTCTTCTGCTGCCATGCCACATCCTCCCTCCGGACCTTCTGCCTCCATCCCTACCTTAGTGCCTTCCTCTTCAGCATACCCTCCGACTGTTCTGAGGGTAAACCAGATGTTGGTCGACATCAACAATTGGATGTAGGTAGCTCCATCAAAGCTTTCTGCCTTATCCAGTGCCATATCAGCCCAGGCAGCCCCAGCCCAGATCCAGATGCCTCCATCATTGGAGGAAACTTTGAAGAGTCTAGTTGACAACCAGAAGAAGGTTCTGGAGTCCATGGGAACCCATGAGAAGGAAATCAAGTACCTAGGTAAACAGGTAAGGAAGATGAGGAAGATCCAGGATGACTTGAAGAAGGAGGTGGCCAAGCTCACTACAACGGGTGATATCCCTCTTGATCTCCTCATGGGAGAGCCTGCCACTGCAGCTCAGACAGAGTAGCCATCACAGATGCCAGAGCAGGAGGCCATCAGTGAGCCAGTAATGAAGGTGGTGATCCCCCATATTGAGGATTTGGAGATCCAGCTGGAGGACCCCGAGGGTGATGCATCAGCCCAGCCACAGGACCCAGCCAGTGACCCACCCAGTGATCCTATGCAGATAGAGGCATCTTAGGGAGTTTTCTTTACTCTCTACCCTTCCCCTATTCTATTTTTGCTTTTAGCATTATGGGCAATGCTAATTTTTAATTGGGGTGGCCTTATTTTGATGATATTTTGATGATGATTGGTGTGTAATAACTCTTGATACTATTTTCCGTTCTTTGTTTTCTACTTCTGGAACTTTATTTTTGTATTTTTTATCTTTGGTATGTATATAAAGTTACCTTTCCATGTATATATTCATTCCCCTTTTATGTATATTCGTCTCAATCCCCTATTGTACATATTCATTTTACTTTCCGTGTTTTTTCTTTATAACTTCTTTTATAATTTTTCATAATAGTTTAGCTTCTTATTTCCTTTAGTAGCCTCTTTTTGCATTTTCGTGATCAATAGGCCTTTGGTTTTCTTAATGCCACGGTTCTTTCCAAGGGTGAAATTTGTGTGAACCGGGTGGCTCTTCCCTACGATTGATGGCGTGACGACCTTCTTAAGGGATTGAGTTTGTTTTTCTTTTTTGTTTTTCTTTTATATGGTAGTAATGAATAAAAGTGACTCAAGTAAGCTTCACTTGGCACCCGCATATTTACCTTCGACCTCATGGTTAGAGACAAGTGGTAGACGAGACTAGCTCTAGTTGTGACCCTTAGAGGTGGTGTAATCAAGTGGTGTCTGTGGCCATATGTGAGTTTTCAATCGAAGCTAGGGTTTTTGTGGGCCCTCAAATCTATTCTCTTTAACAATCATGTGGCTTTAGAGATTTTGAATTTCAAGTCCAAGTGTCGTGCCAACAAGTCTAGAACTTGCCCCGAATGTCTTTCTAGGCGAAATTCTAAATGTAGCTAGACTTGAGAAGTGATTATAGTCTCGCCTTGGTCCTATGTGAAATTGAAGATTTCCATAGCCCACCATTATAATATCCTTAGTCAACCCCTTTGAGCCTAAGCCTTTTCATTCAATAACTGCATTACAAGCCGTCATCCGTTTTATAATGACCCTCTCTTGGCACCCAATCTTTCCATAGCACTCATAATGAACAATAGTCAAAAACATAAGTTTGGGGGAGAGACAAGGAAGTTCAAAGTGATGAAAGGTTCATAGAACAAAAAGTTTCAAGAAAACAAAGTTGAAAGGCTTGGAATAATAGGAAAAGGAGAAAAATGAGCGTCAAATAGAAGAAAGAGATACAATGTGTCTCTCTAGCTCCCCCAAGGATGAAGAAAATGACTCAAAGAGTTAAGAAAACATGAGCCGAATTGTGAAAATGGAGTGCTTAAGGAAAGATGATACAATAATAGTCATTATGTCCGAATTTGATCCAAAAATCCTTAATTACATCCCGTTAAAGCCCTATAGGATTTCAAGTTGAGTGAGCTTACATTAGTGGTGATTTACAGAGGGTCAAGCATATGGTACTTAGAGCCGGACTTGTGGCATTCTTTTGAGAGTGATGAGCGCATTTCTTGGCAATCCCGGTTTTGAGTGTACATTCGATAAGGTGAGATGAGCTCCTGGGGAGTAGAGGAGAAAGAGTCTGGGATCTATAGTGACTTACATGAGAGAGATAATCTCTTTGATGAATTAAGTCAACTCTTGAAGCTTTTGTGTCACATTAGATCTATGGAACTCAAAACGTCATTGCATAATGTTGTCAATAATGCATTTATGTTGAGGGTGATTGTTAGTCCCAATTCAAGCTTGATGAAGTTACTTTAGGACAACTGAAATTTTACTTTCCTTTTCTTGTGGAGGTGGTAATTACCTTGTTTGCTTGAGGACAAGCAAAAACTTAAGTTTGGGGGAGTTGATAACTAGGGATTTTAACCTACTATTTACTCTCTTTTGCTTAGGTTTTGGAGAAAAAATTCATTAAGGTACTCCCGAAAACTAACTCAAGGTGCTTATTTGCAACGTTTTGGTCAAAATGAGGCAAAGAGGCCAAAACGAGCTCATAAAGGAGCCAAACTTGCACAAGTCCTAAACTTTGCTGGAGCGCTGTTTGCGCAAATTTTACGCTACAACGTACGTTCTTTCGCTGAGGTGGATTACTGAGGGCTGCAGCGGAATTGAGGTCCAGAGATATGGAATGGGGCTCAGTCTTGACCGTTGACCGCGCTACAAAAGCGCGGCCGCGAAAACATTGGCGGCCGCGAGCATAATTGCGTTGAGAGCGGAAGTTGAGAATAAGAGAACTGGCAACCTTGGGCCAAGCATAGAACGCGGTCAGCGTTCATTTTACGCAGCCGCGCGACCTCCTAAAGCTGAGGCGGTAAGAAATTCGCTGGGTGCAGAATCAAAGTTCAGAGAGTTCACATCAAAGCCAAAGTGAAGGAATACGGTCCGCGAACATTTTACGCGACCGCGGATAAACATCACGCGGGCGCGATAGCTTTTACGTTGTCCGCGAAATCCAACCCAAGACAAGTCCAAACCTGAAGAAATGCGGCCCCCGCTCGTTATTGCGCGGCCGCGAAAGGCCATTCGCTGAGGCGCCCGTTATTTCGCTGACACCGGGACCTCCGCAATGGCATTTTTGTCTAATAATTTCAGTTGTGTATAAATAGTTCTTTTTCACATTTTTAGGTCATCTTTTGTATGAGGGAGCTCGTGAACAACAACACTTTTCCTCTTTGAGTAATTTTAGAGTAGCTTTAGCTTATAATCTTAGATTTTATCCTTGTATTAAACATTTATGGCTATTATTTCATCTCCATCTTTGATTTTTACCTTGATTATGAGTAGCTAGACCCATTATCTAGGGTTGTGACCCAACCCTAGTGTGGGTATCTAATGGGTATTCAATTTTAGGTCTTATTTGTTTATGGGTTAGTGATATTTAGCCTGTTTCATGCTTTATCCGTTGAATTGGTGGTTATAAATATTTATTCATGCCTTTTTTACTAGGGTTCTTCTTGAGAAAGGGGACCCAAGTCTAGGTAAAATAGGCTAACAAGGAATTTGGGTGAATTCAAGAGATTGATAGCCCTCATTAAAGGGTTAAACCTAGAGATAGTAATACCCGACTTGAGCCAAATTTACTTGCACTATTTGAACACCCAATTAGGCTTGAGAAAATTCGGGCAAAGTCACCCAAACTACCGAGGGGTATAGGGTGAGTAATTGAGTGTGAGGTTATATCACCATCCCATTAGATACTCGCCTAGGTGTAAGTCTATAACGACCCGACTTGCCGTTTTAAGAATTAACGCCACATTCGGTGACTTAAGGTCTCGAGCAACTTCGTAATATGTATTATTACCCACGTGTGTGGTCGTGTTTGATTTTCGGAAGATTTGGAGTTAAATTTAAAGAACAATTCTCATTTTGAAGATTAAATGGAAAGAGTTGACCAGAGAGTTGACTTTTGAGCAAACGACCCCGGAATGGAATTTTGATGATGTCAATAGCTTTGTGTGGTGATTTCGAACTTAGGCGTATGCTCGGATTTGGGTTCGGAAGTCCGTAGGACAATTCGACGCATTTTGGTAAAAAATGGAAAATAGAAGATTTTTGGAAAATTCGACCGAAGGTTGAAATTTTGATAACGAGGTCGGATTTCATTTCTGGAAATTGGGACAGGTCCATTATGTCATTTATGTCTCGTGTGCAAAATTTGAAGTCATTCTGGATTGATTTGATACGTTTCAGCGCAAAATATAGAAGTTGGAAGATTTAAAACCTCATAATTCGATTTGATGCGCGATTCGTAATTCTGGCGTTGTTTGACGTGGTTTAAAGCCACGGCGATGTTCGTATTGAATTTTGGGACATGTTGGTATATTTGGTTAAATTCTCGAGGGTCTCGAATGGATTTCGGAAGGTTAACGGAATGGATTTCGGACAAAGGGATCTGCCCGGAAATATTCTGTTGCTGTGGTAAGCTTTTATTGAAAAGTGTTTCACGGTGAAACCATTTCCAGTTGTTCCATGAATATTCACATTTTCATAAACAAAAGAAAAAAATTCAGGTTCTTCATGAATAGGAAGTATGTCCAAAGAATAATATTTTGAAGGTAGGAAAATGGCTTATCTCAGCTATGGGCGGAAGTGATTACAGTCCAAACTCTTACTCCATATCACTTGCTTCTATTAAAATATAAACATCACTTCAAATCTTTACATCTCTAGGTAAAACCATTTCCAGTGAGAACTTCCCATGGAAAATATTTTGTTCAATTTGGCTTCAGAAATAAACATAATCGAATGCAAAAAAATTTCCAGCCAATAAGTAGGTTAAGAGAGTTACTTTCCTACCTCTCTTTCCTTCTTCCGTCTACAAAGCGCAAACCCAAAGAAGAAAAAGCTGTGCTGGGTCGTAGAAGAGACGAGATTCGTAGGTACGTGTTTGGCCATCGCTTATGCAATTGCACAGAAGTGTCATTCTGTCCGCACGTGCAGACCTTTGGCTGTACAAAATTTGATCACGCCCAACTCTAGTCCTAAGAAGGATAAGCGGTCGCTGCAAATATAATCCGGTCTATAAGTCCGGAGTCGAATCCCACAGAGAACTAAGGTTTCGTCATAATTGTTCAATATCGCTAAGAAGACAAGTTCGAATAAATTTATAAGTTATAAAGATTAAGATTCTTATATCTAACTAATTAACTAAGAAACCAAAGTAGTAAATTAACAACTAAAGATATTAAGGGTTGGAGATTAAATTTAGGACGTCTAGAGTTATCATTTCCCCAAATATTGGAATCCTTCACGCTATGTTCCCTACAATTTTGCTTATGTATTTTCTAATGATCGTGAGCACTTTAGTTGTCGTAATTCTCTCTCTAGCAACTACAGCAATTTACTAGACATGTTCTCTCGAACTACGCTAGTTGGCTTTATCTAACCGCTCATTATGACCACGTCAAGACTTTGTTATTTCTAAACCTACCTTTAAACCCTCCGTATTGATCTCTCATATACGTTAGGAGTGATGTTGTTCAACAACTACCTAAATATGTACTCTCTATCGAGCAGTACACACTAAATAGGCACAATCAATTGATGGTCATTCAATCAACAGCAACACACACGTAGTTGAACAAGTAGAGAAATTCAAAGGTTAAATTATATTAAAACATAACAAGAATTCATCCTCCAAGAGGTTCCATCAAAAACTAGATAAAAAATTAGCTATTCATAATAGTATGCAAAAATACAAGACTAGAATTCATAACCAATAATGGAAATAGGAAGAAGGAAGTGAGAAACTTGTAGGAGAATTCTCCGCCTTGCTCCTAGTGTGTTCTTGCCTCCTTAAGTCTAAATTATGTCAAAAGTACTCAAAATACTATTTTCCCATGCATATATACCAAGTAGGGTCGGGCCCAAATAATTATATCTTCTCCTACGCGAAAAAGGATATTTTTCCATGTCGACGTCCGCGGCCGCGGATTCAACCGCAGATCTGGCCGCGGATTTTGGCCAGTGTTATGTGATGCGCATTATTCACCATATTATGTTTGGAATTTGGAACAATGTAAAACATAAAATTTGTAGCCCTTTGAGTTATCTTTCCAACCATATATTGTGGAGCCCAAATGGACACTGCGCAATATGCCTACTCGATTCTTTTTTCGTTCTTAACTATCAAATTTTGATCCCCGAACATGATCCCGACTTATTTCCTTGGGATTTTACTCAGAATTCAAATCTCCAAATCACTTGAATTCATTCCATAACATCTACATAGATCGAAATCACTCCTACAAGGCATAAAACACATAATTAGTGCAAAACACTAGCGATTAAAGCTCAAACTCAATTAAAGTGCAGTAAATTAGAGTGTAATAAGAGACCAAAATACGTAATTATAGCCTATCATCAACAGTGCACCTTCGAGCAGAATTTATCTCGCAGATGCGAGTCCTCTTAAGCGACCAATTTATCCGCAGAAGCGGAAATAGATAGAAACATAAGGCACCAAAACAATCTGTGACACTTTCATTTCGTTTTGGAATTTTTGGAGCTCGGTTCTTGGGCGATTTTTGGAATTTCTTCACGATTTCAACTCAAGTAAGTGTCCTATATCCGAAAGTGTTTCTATTTCATAAATCCATGGTTATATTCATCATTTGATTTGGATTTAAATGGGAGAAAATTTATGATTTGGAGGTCAATTCGTTATCGGAATGTGATAAAATTGGTATGGTTGAACTTGTATTGTAATGGGTATTCGGATTTCGTAAATATTATGTCGGGTTCCGAGAGGCGGGTCCCGCATTGACTTTTGGTTTACTTTTTAATGTGAAATTTTAAGTCGACGTTTTATTATACAGAATTATTTCTGATGATATTTAATGAAGTTATACAATTAATTTGGATAGATTGGAGCCTAACCTTGAGTGGGGGAATTACCCATTAGGCATTGAGTTGTATGTGCCATTTGTGTAATGTGAAAGCCGTGTACGCAAGGTGACGAGTACGTACTTGGTTTATATGTGCAAATTATGTCGGTTAAATTTCGTAGACACCCTTAAGTATTAAATTTGAAATTGTTGGTACTTATTAAATCCTTTATCGTCATGCCTCACTCCTTGTTTGTCTAGTTTTTAATTTATAAGATAATTTGGTGTGATTTCTGCTTGAATTTTTATGTGAATTCTGTGTGTTTGTTGATTTGATATTTCTTGGAAATAATCACATTATGGATTTTCCATCTGCAAATAATTAAGTAAATAAGTTTAAATCGAGGCGTTAATCTATTTATCAAAATTTGGATTTAAGAAGAGGTTATTCTTGCAGAGTTATTATCCCGTCTTTTCTTTTGCATATTTACTTTGGGACGACGGGGCGTTTACTCGGGAGATCCCCCCTGTACTGCATATTTACTTTGGTACTACGAGGCGGTACCTCGGGAGATCCCCCTATTATGCATATTTACTTTGGGACTATGAGGCGGTACCTCGTGAGATCCCCATGTATTGCATATTTACTTTGAGAATACGAGGCGTTTACTCGGGAGATCCCCCATGTACTGCATATTTACTTTAGGACTACGAGGAGGTACCTCGAGAGATCCCCCTGTTGAGCATTTACATTTGCGTTTACGAGGCGCTACCTCGGGAGCACCCCTGTTGTTTACCTCTATTTGCTGTACTGTTACTTATCTGTGAAGTACCCGTCGTTCACTCCTAAGTCATTTCATAATTATTATGTTTTATGTCTTGTGAATTGCCCATACGATTGGGATGAAAATATGGGCACGAGGTGCCGTGAGATATGAAAGTGGGATGAGTCCCAAGATTTTTAGGATTATGAGGTGAGGTGTCAATCAATGATTTTACTTGAAAGAATTATATTCGAAAGGTTTTATTTAAAGAATTATATTCAAAAGGTTTTTGTTTGAAAGAATTATACTCGGAAGGAAAGGTTTTTATTTAAAAGTATTATATTCGAAAGGCTTTTATTTGAAAGAATTTTATTCGAAAGGAAAGGTTTTACATGAAAGAATTATATTCCTAAGGAAAGGTTTCTATATGAAAGAATTATTTTCGAAAGGTTTATTTAAGAAAATTATATACGAAAGATATTTATTTGAAAGATTCTTATTGGGAGATATTTATTTGAAAGATTTAAATTCGTAAGATAATTATTTGGAGGAAGTATATTCAGGATATATTTAATTGACAGGTTTATATTGTAAAGATTTTTATTTGGAAAACTTATAGAGAAAAGATGTATATTTTGAAGGACTTTAATTGGTTGTACTTGTCTTTATTATTCGTGTGAGAAATATTTATGGTGTTCATGTTGCCTTGATATTTATGTCACTAGTTGATTATTGTTGATATCACTGCTATCTGTTTTTATTATATTTTGTATGATACGTTGCACAAGTTATTAGACTAGTGAGTGTCTTGACTGTACCTCGTCACTACTCCACCGAGGTTAGTTTTGATACTTACTGGGTACCGACTGTGGTGTACTCATTCTACACTTCTGCACATTCTTGTGTAGAGCCAGGTATTGGAGATATCGTATTCAAACAGAGTTAGAGTGTGACCGCAATGATTCAAGGTAGAGTTGTTTGGTCGTCGCAGTCCCTTGGAATCTTTCCATTTTTATTGTACTGTTATTTCATATTCGAACAGTATTGTATATTCGATCCTTGAGATTCTTTCATGTATTCAGTTAGAGTTCGTGACTCAGTATTACCCGTCTTGGGAGTTTTTTTAATATTTGTTTTCGTTTTTGGTTTCGTCACTTGTTTACCTTAAAAATGGTAATTACAATTGAATTTGATTATGCGGTTCTAAAAATATTTGATTTATTTTAATGCTAGTTGTTAAGCAATAGATGCTAAGTATGAGTAAAAGAATAAGACAAAACGATACGAAATCGAAGATAGGCAAACCAGACTGCCTTGGATTGGGGTTCCGAGCTTAGTCGAGATGGGTCCTCGATGTCGAGGCTCGAGGTCTAGGATGGGCGATTGATTAAGCTATAACAACTTTATGGACCTCGGGGGAGGCTATTTATGATCAATGGTGGATAATAAATGAGAGACAATTAATGAAATACAATAAATGCAACTAATTAATTAGTTAAGAGACAATAGAGGATGTTTGAGTTAGAGAACAGAGAATGTTCTTGTTCCTTGTATTGAGTATTGTGTGTGCAAAAACAAAATAAGGGTCCCCTTTATATAGGAATCCCATCATAGTACATAAGCATTTATTACAAAGATATGCATCTGATACAACTATTTAGTGTCATAGTACGGACTTGTACTTAGTTGCAGACTTGGCCGCCTTCGCCCACATACTGCTTGCTCGTGACAGTCACCGATCTGTATTGCCTCGAAGTCGATCATAGGGAACACTCCAGATCGGGCCTCGGGCTGTATCTCTTCCTCTATGCAGATAAGCTACGAAATTCCATAGTAATCGTAAAATCGGTCTCTCCGATTTTAGCCGTATACACCACTTGTATTAAATTATATATTTTTTTTTACAAAAAAGGGGCTCGAAATGCAATTTTAATTGACTTACCTAGTCTTAGAGACTAAGTTCCATCACGATGTATGTGGTGGGTTTGGGTCGTGACAAAGTCTCTTCCCTAGTGCCCTTTATCAATTGAGAAAACCCTTACAAAAATATTGTACTTAGTTTATTTTCAGCAATCAATAGCTTTAAACTAGAATAGAATCAAAACTCACTCATGGTTAGAAGTGTACTTAAAGGAAACAGACATAACTAGATTAGATAGGAACTCAATTCCCAACCAATTCTAACTCCCTGTGGCGATCCCGACCTTTCGGGTAAAAGCTACATCGACATAGTGGTGCAGGGTTGGAGCCGATCAACAACCATTGTTCAAGCGTTGAAGATTTAGAGGCACTATATCTACAGCGTGTCTTGTGAGGTTTTCACATATCATCGGAGTCTACACACATGGATCTAAACTTGAGGAAGCGGAGGTGATTGAGCTGTTAAAAGACTATGATATCACCATTTTGTATCATCCCGGGACGGCCAATGTGGTACCCACTTTTTAATTTTTTTTAATGTGTACTCACTTTTTAAAAACAACTTCAAGCCTTTTTCTCCTCTTTCTTCTTCTTCTTCTTCTTCTTCTTCTTCTTCTTCTTCTTCTTCTTCTTTTTCTTCTTCTTCTTCTTCGGGTGACAGTGATATTATATGTTATTTGTGAACATATTTTAAGGTAGTTTATGATGTTTTACAGTGGTGAGATATTATGGCTCTTTATTTTTTACTATTGCTTAGGGTTTCTTTATCTTCGTTTTCTTAATTGCAAAATGGGTTCGTTAGATTTATTATTATTTTGACAAATTGATGAATGTAATTTGTTCTTGATGATATCTAGAGGTTATGTTTCAAATTTGAGCTCATTTGGGGTAGATTTAGGTATTAAATTGTATATTGGATTGTTATAATTGAAAGAAGAAATTTCTATTTCTGAGCAATTTATACTTCAGGCCTATTCGTCCTTAAGTGCATGAAAATGTTGGTTGCACTTTAGACCTTTTGGCCTTAAGTGCATCTGAAGTGTAACTTTTCACTTCAGACTTATTGGCCTTAAGTATAAGAAAATGTTTGTTGCAATTCAGACCTTTGGTCTTAAGTGTATCTGAAGTGCAATTTTTCACTTAAGACTTATTGGCCTCAAGTGCATGAAACTATTGGTTACACTTCAGACTTTTTGACCTTGAGTGCATCAGAAGTGTAATTTTATTTCAGACTTATTGGCCTTAAGTGCATGAAATCATTGGTTGTACTTCAGACCTATTTGACTTTAAGTGCATCTGAAGTGCAATTTTTTCACTTCATGCTAATTCTTTTTAACTTCAGACCCGATAAATCTGAAGTTGATTTTTAAGTGGGTGTCACACCTCCTTTTTCCCGTAGGGGTGGGGATAAGGGAGTTTTTCTGATTTAAGTGACATAATCGGATTGGGATTATTTATTTTAATTTCAGAGTCGCCACCCGAATTTTTTTTATGGTGTTCTGAGACACCATTTATTTTTAATATCCCAAATCGAGGAAATTTTGACTCTGTTAAAAAGTCTGCGAACCAGAAGACCGGGTAAGGAATTATGTTAACCCGGGAGAAGGTGTTAGGCACTCCCGAATTTCGTGGTTCTAGCACGGTCACTTAATGATTTATACTTGGTCTAAGTTGTTTAATTACTGAGTTTACCTATGTGTATTTTTATATTTTTACCGCTTCTATTTATTCAAATATTTTTGTATTTAAAAAATTATTTTAAGACGGGTTATGTATGCGTATACCCGCTTGAATTGATGCGTCAAAAATCATGCCACGCGGACGTGTACATAATTCATGACACTTGATTTATTTAGAAAAATAGTCAAAGTCGCACGAGGCTAGACTTGACAATAACGATAACCTGTCCTATTCCACAGCAGGTAACAGGAAAAATACCAGACAAGGGATAAGCAAGCAAGTAAGGGATACGGGAGCAGAAAAGGGGAAACAAGTGAAGTAAAGCAGTCTAATTGACAAATAGAAGTGAACCAGGGAAACAATCCAACAAAATCGACAACGAAACAAGTATAAATGTCAGAAAAGTAAACAATGGCACGACATCACCCTTTGTGCTTTTAGTCTCTTCCTCACAATGCTATGTAATCAAATATCATGGCATGGAATCACCCTTCGTGCTTTTACTCTCTTCCTCACAATGAAATGTACGATGTATCATGGCACGGCATTAACCTTCATGCTTATAATCAATAAAATCATGGCACGGCATTAACCTTCATGCTTATAATCAATAAAATCATGGCACGGCATTAACCTTCATGCTTATAATCAATAAAATCATGGCACGGCATTAACCTTCATGCTTATAATCAATAAAATCATGGCACGGCATTAACCTTCGTGCTTATAATAAATATGAATCATGGCACGGCATCACCCTTCGTGCTTTACACTCTTCCTCACTATGCAATGTAAACAAATTTCATGGAACGGCATCACCCTTCGTTCTTTACACTCTTCCTCCCCAAACAACAGCAGATAAAATGGCAAGGAGTACAGCATAGTAGAAATAAGCAGTTCCGAAACACCTAGCAAGGGAAAAACATCAATTCAATAACTCAATAAATGCCCGGCAAGGGTCTCAGCTATAACCAATTACCTCAATCACGTACTCTATACTTGTATTATCATTCGTATCAATACTTCTAAAACTCAATAGCCAATACATTCAATCAAGAATAAATTACCAAGTAAAGACAATCTCATAATATACTAAACATGGAAGAAATACTGCAATTTCTATCAAAATAGACTCACGGGCATGCTTGACACACATTGCATAGGTACTCGTCACCTCACCTATGCAATGAACATGATATTCACTTAGCACATAGCAAATAATACCTATTCCCTCACCAAAGTTAGGCAAGACACTTACCTCGGGTCCAAAATAGAGCGATCAACCCTCTAACACCGCCTTTCCTTTATAATCCGGCTCCGAAACGATATTATCTAGACATATTCAACTCAAGTATATCAATAATGACTCAATAACTCAAACCCATAGTCTAATTATCCATTTCTAATCATTCTTCCTAAAATTCCAAAATTTGACCCCGGGCCCACGTGGTCGAAACTCGAGGTTCGGACCAAAACCCGATCACCCATATCCCCACGATTAAGAATATACAATTTGTTTTAAGATTCGACCCCAAATTGGGGTTGAATCACCCAAAAATCCCAAAAACCTAACACTACCCAAAAACCCAACTTCCCACTTTGATTTCATGTTTTTAGGCCTAGATTCTAGTGATTAGTTAATGAAATTAAGAGAAAATGATGATAAGAACACTTACCTAGGGAGCTATGGAGGTTGGGGAGCTTGATTCTCGGTTATGGAGGTTTGGGGAAGAAGGAGGAAGTGTAAAATTATAAAATCCCGTATGGAGTGTTCTGTTTTTGGGTATTTTAATAACTAGACGAAATAACTCTATGCGATCGCGGAAATAAGGGTGCGATCGCGTAGAGTAGCGGGCTCACATGCACTGCGATCGTGGAGCTCTAAATGCGATCGCATAAGAGTATTAGGCTATAACACTGCGACCGCGGATCAAAGGGTGCGGTCGCACTGAACAAGACCCCAGCCCCTCCCAGCAGTTCCTAACTCTGTGCGATCGCGGACATACCCTTGCGATCGCATAGAGTGCTATTCCTACCCCTCTACGCAGTGTTATGCGATCGCGGAGGTACTAATGCGATCGCATAGTGCAAAATCTCAGACACCAGCAAACAGCCCAAAAAACCATATTTTTCCTATCTTTTTACACCTCGTTGGCTACCCGAAACTCACCCGAGCCCTCGAGGCTCAAAACCAAAAACACACACGACTCCCAAAACATCCTACGGACTTGTTAAAGCATTTAAACCACCAAAATATCATCAAAATCATCAAATTAAACCTTAAAACTCATAGAATTTTCTCAAACTTCATAAACTTCTAAATTTCCCATTTTTAATCCGAATCACGTCATCTCAAGTCCGTTTTACACCAAATTTCACAGATAAGTCTCATAACATATAATAAACCTGTTCCGGGATCCGAAACCATAATACGAGCCCGGTAACACGGTTTCCACATCAAAGTTCATTTTCAAAAACCTTTATTATTTTCAGAAAACAATTTTCTTTAAAAATTCATTTCTCAGGATTGGGACCTCGGAATTCGGTTCCGGGCGTACGCCCAAGTCCCATATTTTCCTACGGACCCTCTGGGACCGTCACATCACGGGTCCGGATCCGTTTACTAAAAATGTTGACCAAAGTCAACTTTATTCAATTATTTCATTCAAACTCTATTTTTATCAAATTTTCACATAGAAGCTTCCCGGCTACATGCCCGGGCTGCGCACGCATATCGAGTTGAGATTAACGGAGGCTTTCGGGGCCTCGGAACACATATTTAGTTAGAATTATTTAGGATGATCTTTTGGGTCATCACAGAAACTAACCTATGAGTGTTTTTGGATCTTTCTTGTGAGTATTTTCAGAATTAATGTGGTGTTTTTCAGAGTAGAATATCAGTGTGAGTCTGTTTTTCAGAGGGTATTTTTCTAGCTATGAGTGTGTCTAATTTTCAGAATATTAGTGTCTATATATAGGCTGCCTAAGGTGGGTATATTTTAGGAATATTCCTTATCCTAAATCTGAAAAATAGTACAGTTTTTAACAGCCCTGTACAACTGTCCTCCTTATCCTATTTTCAGCATCTTTTGTAACAGTTAGGACAGCTGTACATTTTCTAGATACTTCTACTATTTTTTACAGCCTTTTACTTCTGAAATTTTACTGTTTTACCAGAAATTCTGATTTAATTATCTTCTTATTTTATTTTTGATCTTTTATCTTCATTCTAGAAGTTTCTTAGGTTGTTACATCTAAGATTCTCTAATTGGAATTCCTAAAATACCCTACAACACCCATGTAATTACCCTTTCCTGATCCAAGGTCTGAGCCACCATAGTTGGCCAATTTTTGGCCTAACTAATTGGGCCTCCATTGCCAAGGATCAGTTGTTAAGGAGTTCCTGAAATCAGGTAACTCAAAACGACTTGTATTAAGATAAGTTAATTATTAAGTTGACTAATTTGATCTAATTAGGCAATTAAGTTCTTTAATTAACACTAATACATAAGCTAAATGTTGAACTCCTTCAACAGTAAATTGAAATCATCCTAAATTAACTAATTATCAAAGATTAGGGATTAAAACCTAAGTGCTCATTTTTATGACCTAACCTAATTCAAGTCGTCTAAACATGAGTGATTAGTTATTCAATTATACTTAATCAGTTAACCTAAATTAGAAGTCAATTATCTACTTTAAGGCAGTGTACAATGACTAGAGGAAAGAACATAAGCCTAAGTTAACTAATCATGTACAACTAACTAACACTCCACTAAAAAATCAGAATTCAATTTTAGAATTAGCTATGATTAATTAGGTCAGGATTTAAACATGCATGATCACTGGTTGGATAATCTAAACTTAAGTGGATATTTCAAGGCCCAAGGCAGAAAAGAAATAAGGCCACATTCAGGATCTAATTAACAACCAGTAGAGATAAGACCAAAGGAGAATAGATATGGAATCTTAAACTAATAGTTCAGAATCAAACACTAAAATTAGAAATCAAACCTAGGTTACTAATTCACATAACCCTAAACATGTATGATTAGACTACAAAGGAAATTGATTAATAATCATAGATTAGTGATTAATCAATTACTTAAGAAGAGAGAAAAACAGACTAGGACAGGGTAAAGAGGAAAAAATGAAATCCTAAACTAGGGGTCACAGTCAGTTAAGTTGCAAAATCAAAAGCTAAACCTATAAACATATTCAAAACAACAACTAAATCAGGAGCGTTTAAATCAGGGAAGGCATATGAAACCAAAACTAATTAGTCAAAAATCATAAACTAAACCTAACAACAAGATAAACATGCAAACCTAAACTATTAGTTCAAAATTGCCAAAATCAGGAGTTTAATGACAGTAACACGAAAAAACAAGACCATAGGAAACTACGAAACCCTAAACAATTCGACAACAGTAAGACTAAAAATTAGACTTTGGTGACTATTTTCAGGATAGTAAGCAAAGAATAAGGTCAAAATAAGTACCAGTTAGTCGGAAAAAGACTTGGCCAAAAAAGTTGAGGTTGCCGGATTTTGGCCGGATTCCGGTGGGTTTGAAAATGAGTCAAACCCACATGAATCAATTGCTCTTGTCAAGAGCAACTGACTCACATACGTTTGAGCCATTAATTTTCTTGATTTTGTCCAGAGTTAGGGTTTTGAAATTTTTCAAATTTTTCGATCTGAAATTAGTGGAGTTTGAGAATTTTTTAGGAAAAACTAATGGAGATTGGGGTTGAGGGGGAGAAGGAGATAGTCTGGTAGAGTTTTGGGGTAATTTGGAGGTGGTCCGCCGCCGTGAGGCGATTTCCGATCGGCGGACCACGGCGGAGACGACGGGGGGAATTTAGGACGGCTAGGGTTTGGGGGTTTGGGAGACGGGTGAATGGGGGTGTCTGAGAGGGGGTAGGGGTTGTTAGGATAGTTAAATAGGGAAGGGGATGTGAGTTGCGGACCGTTGGATTAGAATGATCCAGCGATTGAGATTTGAGAGGGCGAAACAGGGTCGTTTTGGGGAAGTGGTGGACTGGACGTGTTATAGGGTAATTGGGTTGGGGTATTTAGAGGGGATTGGGCCTAGTTTAATATCAGCCTAGTCCGATTTGCCTTTACAAATTCACATTAATAAATTAATCAAATTAATCATAATTAAATTCTAAAAAATATATTAATTAATTTTAGCACAATTTCATTTAATTATAATTTAACTAATGATTTAATTATAAAAGTAAATCAATTAATTAATACCCATAATTACTTAAAGAACAAATTGTTGTAATTTCTTTCTAATAAAATGATTAGTTATGTAACTAAGTATTAAATTAAATCAAAATCTTAATTATGCATGCTAATAAAAGTTTTCTAAGAATTTTTGTTATTTTTATTTTATAAATTTTTAAAAGATAAAATATGATCATAAATGCAAATAATTCATAAATAAACACTGAAATTCACACAAAAATCTAACTATGAATAAAATTAATTTGTTTACTAAATTTTGTAGGAGTATTTTAATAGGTGAAAAATTACATGCTCACAGCTGCCCCTCTTTGCTCGGAAACACAAAGAGTTGTCGGGCAAAGACAAAGTGAGCAGTTATGAACAACTTTTACCCGTTCAAATACTCCATGAGAAGAACTTTAGAAAAGTTTGACCGAATGTAATGACCCGGTCGATCGTTTTGAGAGTTAGCGTCCTGATCCCCAAATAACTACTTTTCCCATGTCTATTTCTGCTTTTGGGACTTGACGGAATGTTTAGTTTTGAATTTCGGAGCGTTTGGGACACATAGTCCTTATATATGAGTTTAAGCTTTAGAAATCGGACCGTAGTTGGAACTGTGTGAAGACGGGTCTGAAATGGAATTTCGGCGACTCCGTTAGCTCCATTAGGTGATTTCGGGGTTAGGAGCGTGTCCAGAATGTGTTTTCGAGGTCTGTAGTAGATTTAGGCTTGAATTGGCGAAAGTTAAAATTTCGGCGATTTTGGCTGATAGGTAAAATTTTGATACCGGGCTCGGAATATAATTTCGAGAGTGGTTGTAGGTTTGCAGTGTCATTTACGACCTGTGTGTAAAATTTGAGGTCATTCGGATTAGTTTTGACGTGTTTCGGCATTAGTTGTGGATTTTTGAAATCTCATAAGTTCTTAGGCTTGAATCCATGCAGAATTCTTGATTTTGGTGTTATGGGACGTGGTTTGAAGGCTCGACTAAGTTTGAATGAAGTATTAGGACTGGTTGGTAGGTTTGGTTGGGGTCCCGGGGGCCTCGGGTGTGTTTCGGATTCCCAACGGGCATTTTTAGCATTGTGTGTGATTGTTGGTTTTCTGGTGTAAGTGCAGCACATGTTTGTTCATTGCGATCGCATGTGAGGATCCGTGATCGCGTAGTGTATATTTTGGGATAGCTGGGTTGTGCAATGCGATCTCCTAGTATGGGCTGCGATCGCGTAGGCTTGTTGGGTTGGGCTGGGGAAATTGTTCAGTGCGTTCGCGAGAAGTTGCCTGCGAACGCGTAGGTCAACCTTCTGCTTGAATCGTGAATGCGTGGAGGCACGGCTGCATTCGCATAAGTGTGTGAGTTGGCAGTTGGGCGCGTTCCTCTACGCGAACGCATGAGGTGTTCTGCGTTCGCGTAGTGCAATTTTTGAGAGCGTGTGTTTTACTCTACGCGATCGCACCTGTAGGTTCGCAATCGCACTGTATGTTCACCTGGGCAGATTCTTAAAGACCCAAATCGAGGGTTGAACCATTTTTCATATTTTGAACTTGGGAGCTCGGGAAAGTGCGATATTTGGAGAGATTTTCACCTGGGCGATTTGGGTAAGTGATTCCTACTCAGTTTAGACTATTTCCATGATTATGCTCTTAAATCTATCCTTTAATTTCGAATTTATGGTGGAGAATTGGGGAAATATTGGATAAAGTTATTAGGCCAAATTTTTGAGTTTTGATCGGGATTTTGATATCTGATTCGAGTAATTCTTGTATGGTTAGACTCGTGAGTGAATGAGTGTTCGGAATTTATAATTTTTACCCGATTCCGAGACGTGGGTCCGGAGACTTTTTGGGCAATTTTCCTAATTTCGCGTATTAGCTTCGAACTAATTAGCTAGATTGGTTTCATAAGGTGATATTTACATTATGCAATTGAATTGAATATATTTGGTCCATTCAGAGTCGGATACTCGTGGAAAGAGCGTGGTTTTGAGTTGAGTTGAGCAGTCGAGGTAAGTGGATTGCCTAACTCTGTGTTGGGGACTTCCCCTTAGGTTGTTTTGATACTATTTGTTGTATGGGCGCGTACGTGAGGTGACGAGTACGTACACGGGCCATTGTTGCTAAAATTCCATCTTTCCTATCCATGCCATAAATCATTTTACTCTTATTTCACTGTTTAATGTGCTACTTGTGTAGTTTAGATTAGGAAGAAGCATGCCTACCTGTTTTACCTAAATTCCCTAATTGATACAATGTGCACCATGTTAGTTAGTCTTTATCTGGTTCTTGTCTGTGACTTGTTCCTAGACTGTTTAAATACACCTTATCCGATATTCATTCGCATTGCATATTTAAATAGGGACTACAGACGTATTCCGGGAGCTTTCCCCCTGTACTGCATATATAAATTGGGACTACGGACGTATTTCGGGAGCTTTCCCCCTGTACTGCATCTTTACATTTGGAACTACGGGACGTATCCCAGGAGATTCCACTGTGTGATACGTTGTGCTGAGCCAAGGGCTCCTTGTTGTTGTTTTATTTTCGGACTACTCATTTTTATTGTTTACCTTAGAATTTATATCCTTCTGTACTATTTTTAAATTGTTTTACTTATAAAAATCCAGTAGAGCCTTAACCTGACCTCATCACTACTTGACTGGGTTAGGCTTGGCACTTACTGAGTACCAATTATGGTGTACTCATGCCTTTTCCTGCACATGTTTTCGTGTGTAGATCCAGGTACCAGTACTTAGTATCGTGGCTAGGAGTCCTTGTAGCAGCCTCGAGGAGACCGCAAGGTTATTCTGCTGCGTCCGCAGAATCCTACGAGTCACCTTCTATTCTAGTTTAGACAGAGACATCTTATGTATATTCTATTTCTTCGTTGTATAGAGTTATTTTAGTACAGAGCTTGTGACTGAACGTGACATTTCGGGTTCTGGGAAGTGTATATTTGTACATGCCGAGCGGCTACATTATGTCTACTTGTGTTCTCCTTTCTGTCTTTATTTTATTATATTTATTTTTCCACAAATTTAGGCTTACCTAGTCGTCGAGACTAGGTGCCGACACGATCCCTTTCGGAGGGAAAATCGGGTCGTGACATCGAGCCTTGATTCAAAGGTTGCCTACATATCCTTGGCTATAAAGGAATCAGGTCAGTGTAGTTCTGGGAATTTTGGTAGCTGGGACTACCGGATAACTGTGATTTTCATTGCGGCTGTTGCTGCTGTTATTGTTGCTAAGCTCCTTATTACACCAAAGTAACAAAACAAAAAAGACTAACTAAGCTTATCAGCTACTAGTTACAAGATCCCTATACTCTAAGGCTTGGTCTTGAGTCTTGGCTTTTGCTGACTCTGACCTGGATCTTGATGCTTGTTAGTCGCAGATGCTGGTTTCATCTTCTCGTCTTCTGGATCAAGGCGGGATATACAGAACGGATGACTCCAATCTCGTCCTGAGCATTCCACGTCTTCTCCACTTCTATAATTTGGGTTTGGCCTTCTCTTTTCTTCTTTTCTTTTATTCTGGATCGAAACTTCTTCTTTTTGTCATCTCGAATCCATTGTCCTAAATTGTAATCTGCGCAAAATCAAGATCAACGAACGAAATTTTCTGCTCCAGTTTTCACTAGGAAAATTTCGCGAGTTATTGTAAAAAATAAATCTATACTACTTCATAATTGAAAGTGATAAAATGCGGGATGGTGCACTCTGAGTGAATATAGACTAGGGAGTGGAGACCCTATGTCTATGGTGAAGTCAACTAGGGATTGGAGACCCTAGGTTGGAAAGTCATCAACTAGGGAGTGGAACCCTATGTTGGGAAAAGCCACCCAGGTTATATTGGCGTCATCTAGGGAGTGGGACCCTATATTGGAGAAATCACCAGGTTATGCTGGTGTCAGCTAGGGAGTGGGGCCTAAGTTGGAAAATTTACCAGACTATGCAGGCGTCAACTAGATAATGGGTTCCTAAGTTAGAAACGTTATCGGGTTATGCCGGCATCAACTAGGGAGTGGGATCCTATGTTGGAAAAGATCACCAGGTTATGCTGGCGTCAACTAGGGAGTGGGACCCTATGTTGGAAAAGATCACCAGGTTATGATGGCGTCAACTAGGGAGTGGGACCCTATGTTGGAAAAGATCACCAGTTTATGCTGGCGTCAACTAGGGAGTGGGACCCTATGTTGGAAAAGTCATCGGGTTATGTCGGCATCAACTAGGGAGTGGGACCCTAAGTTGGAAAAGTCATCGGGTTATGCCGGCATCAACTAAGGAGTGGGATCCTAAGTTGGAAAAATCATCGGGTTATGCCGGCATCAACTAAGGAGTGGGATCCTAGGTTGGAAAAATCATCGGGTTATGCCAGCATCAACTAAGGAGTGGGATCCTAAATTGGAAAAAATCATCGGGTTATGCCGGCATCAACTAAGGAGTGGGATCCTAAGTTAGAAAAGTCATCGGGTTATGCCGGCATCAACTAAGGAGCGGGATCCTAAGTTGGAAAAATCATCGGGTTATGCCGGCATCAACTAAGGAGTGGGATCCTAAGTTGGAAAAATCATCGGGTTTGTCGCGCCCCCATTTTTTCCCAAGCACTCCTTTCGGGGGCCCGGTTTGAAAGGGTTTAATGACATTGGTTGGGACAACTCATTCCTTTTGGGAAAGGGGTTTATTTATTTGAAGAGTCGCCACCTAACGATTTTAAGGTGCGTTAGGGCACCTATTGTGGTTCATTTCCAACTAAGTTGATAACCTGAGACAGGGTAAGGGATTGAAATTATCCTAAGGGGAAGGTGTTAGGCACCCCTCATGATCCACAAGTGGTTCCCGGCCAAATAGCTTTTGTGAATTTGTACGATTAGCAAGTAAACAATTAAGGCCCAAATAATAGGGGATTTGGAAATATTCATAGCCTAGGCACATATAAGTTACAAGTTTGAAACTGTTTAATAACTAACGGATCTTTGAAAAGGATTATAGTCTAAGCCTGTCTATGGGAGGAAGGGGGTATCCTAGGTTTGTTTATAATATGGAGCACATCAATGCAATAACCGGTATGACACTCCTCAGAGAGAGGCTACACGTGGTATTAACGCACTGGTCATCATGTCCATATATATCCTTTCCCACCCCGTAAAGGTAACTAAAGCAAGTGTTGGTCACGACCTCTATTGCATGCTATTACCCGTCCCTTCCTATTAGTCCCGGAGGAGTTTAGGACTTCTATCCTATAAAGGGGGGGGGGGGGGTTCTAGGCAGACCCTCATGTTTAAAGGTAAAATAATAATGCGACACATAAAGAAACAAATAGGACTGCAGATAGGGGATAACACATAAACAGAAAAGAGGCTCAAAGACCTCCACAAATAATGCACAGAATCAGCATGACTCAAACACAATTTAGGTCTGGGTTTAATTCATATCCTAAACATGGTATCTAAGTGGTGACAATAGAGATGACAGATTTATTGCATAACTCAGAGAGGAAGTCCTAATCAGTTTTGCCTACTTGTTTTAAACATGCTGACAGTTAAACAATAGTCTCAAGAGACAATTCAAGTTTTATTTATTTAAGGTTGATTACCTAAGGCTTGCCTAGGCGTGGGAGGATATGCAATAGTTGTTTAGAGTTGTTGACAGTTTTAGGTTGTTATACCTAAGAGCATGCAGTTCTAAGTATGGCATAATAGGCAGAGATTACTTACCAGTTGTTAGAACAGGATGACTGTTTCATACTCAGTAGTTAGACTAAGTGTAATTAGGCGACTGCGATCTTAGAACATGATATCTAATGCAGCAACATGCAGAATAACTTAAATAGGATTTCTAAATGCACATCAAATTACGCACAGTTTCAGAATAGGCAGAAGTGACATTTTGTTTTAATATTATTTACCTAAAGCAGGATTTCTAAGTATGCAGTGTGATTGTAGCATGATGAGACGTGATTGCAGCTTATATTAACATTATTTATCCTAAGATAGGATTTCTAAATGAGTTTCAGGACATGTTTACATGGGCAGAATCACATAATAGTAGTTTATTTCAATGTTATTATTTACCCTATAGACAGGATTTCTAAGTGAGGGCAGTAAATGATGAGATGCTGAAAGAAAATAGTATATATGAACCTAAGGAGCATGATATCTAATGCATGGAATGCTTTGTGTTATGCCTAAACATGGATTCTACTACGCACACAAAAATGTAAACCTAAGCATGATTTCTACCCTTGATTATGCTACAACATACATAGTACCCTTTCCCTTTTCACTATCCAGCCTCAATGTTGTTTACAATAAATTATTACAGACCAATATTGAATGAATTACATAAATAGAAGAAAGAAAATAAGAAGCTATCTATAGGGAGCCTGTAGTATAGGCCCATATCTCCATGTCCTCAATGCCAAGTATTGTTTCACAGCCTTTCTCATAATCCGGGTGTGTCAGAGTTCCCTAAGGACCTCAAGGGATCCCTGGCAGTGCTCACACCCAGATTTCATAGCCACATTAGAGTAAGTGCAGTGTGGAAGGGCCAGCCTTAGTGTGTCAATGTTCAGAGGGAGCTCAAGGGTCCCAAAGCAATGCTCACACAAAGGGGGCAGAACTTAAGAAGTCTAAGAGTAGAGTGAGAGTGCTTGACATAGTTTTGAAAGAGATGTTGAGTAGGAAAACAATTTTTACACAAGAAAGGCTGATTTTTAGAAAAAGAGTTTTGCAAAAATGACTTTATTCAGTAAAACAACTTGACAAAGAGTAAGACAGTCAAAACACGTTCATCTCAGGATCAGAACAGTATACCAAGGCAGGTTTATCAAACACACACAAGGTAGTGAGGGATTGGGGGACACATAAAGTACAGAGTAATAAACATATAACAAGCAGAAGTACAAAGAGGTATAGGATAGAATCTCTTAAGGGGGTTCAGGGAATTAGGGTATAGCATAGTATAGGATTAGACTGACATAACAATACCAAATAGTTTAAGACAGTAGAGTATGCCCTAATCAAAGTAATGTACGAACATAGGCATATAGAGATTCACATAAGACATGTATCAAGTACATGAAGACATGGTGGTTATGACAGATAAAGTATAACTTAACATGTGAATGGAGTTCAGGATTTTAGTTACATGTTGAACACAAAAATAGTAAATAAAAGCATATCAGAAACACAATGAATTGCAACAGTAATAGAAACATGTTGGCATGAGAACTGGAATCTTAATTAGAACATACAAGTGAAGGAGACAATAATACAAAGTAGGAGATAGGAGAGCACAATAGTTAGCCTTGGCTTGTAGCCGGCTAACAAGTAGCATAGAAGAGAGAGTAGAGAGTAGAAAAGTTTTAGTTGTGAGAGAGAGGTATTGAACCAGTTAGTTCGTGTCTTGCTTAATGAAAGAGTAGGGTATATATATAGTTTGAAAACAGGTAGTAAATAAGGTAACAAATAACAGTTCATCAAAATTATGGAAGTGCACATCAATTAGAATCACATTAATATCAGTACTCTCTTTAATTAGGGAGTCAATATTCAAACGGATACCAATAGGGAAAGGAAACCATATAAATTGATGGTATAAGCACAGTGCACTATGTAGTACATAAGTAAGACCAAATTCAGAATCCTATTTAAGGAAATATATACGTATTAGTTTGACAACAATATTAGGCATGAGAATAAAGCAAGAGATAACTCAAAAATCAGGAAATCAGTAAGGGGATCCTCGAGTGAGGTCCTAATTACAGGCAATCAACATTAATCAAGGAAAATACCACCCAAGAAAATAACCTCAGCACATAGGACAAATATGCAATCGAGACTAAGTTCAGCATTGTTCCAATTAAGGAAACAATATAAGAATCCGTTTGATAGCATAGTCAACCAAAAATAAGGCAAGGAAATAACTCATAGGTTAGAATCAGTAATGTATTACCATAGGAGATCAGTGAAAGACACTAATCCCGGGGAATCAGGGATTCGAGTAAGAATAACATCAATTAGCACGAATTAAATAGGCGAGAAGTCAGAAATCCTGGTAGTAAAAATCATATGAAATTATGGACTCACATGAATTACAGAGTAATCATTGATGTACGCAGAAAAGCAAGAAAAATCAAAGACATAGATGAACAATATAGGGTAAAATCTCAGAGAATCATAAAGCTCATGAGACGCAAGCACATATGCAAATATTATCAAAGACAAAGTCAGGGACTTAGGGTTTAGGTCTAAAATTAGGGCTTTCAGCACAACAACTCAGATAAAAGAGAGAAACTTAAATAAATCGCTAAAAACACAGTAGAAACCTAGGATAACATTGAAAAGATCATAGGAAAATCATTTAAAAAGGGGTCATGAAACCCTAGTTTGAAAACGAAGAGTCATCGGAGAATCTTTGAGAAAACAACGAAATAGCTCAGGATATACATAGATCTATCATAGATCTAAAAGAATCGAAAAGTTTTAAGAGTTAGGGTTTCAAAGAGAAACCAGAAAAGATAAGAAAAACCCAAAATATTACTAGTTTTAGCCGAGAAGTCATAGATCTTACTCGAACGGCCGGAGATGGCCGGAAAATGGCATGAAAGGCCATAGGTGGGAGTTGAACCGCTCCAGGTTCACTTGAGGACCTCAAGGTAGTGTCAAGCGGGCATAGGAGGAGACATAGGCTAGCAGGTGGTGAGAGGCCATGGTTTCCAGCGAGGGAGGTGGCCGAAGAAGATGGATAGACTCCACCATAGAAGAGGGAAGGTGGAAGGTTCTAGAGAGAACCTAGAGAGAACCAGAGAGAATCTGAGAGAATGAGAGACGGGGGAAATGAGAAGGGGGGGGGGAGTCGTTTAGGATTAATTTAGGTAAATTTCAATATGGGTCGTTGATTTGAATTAATCAACGGCTCAGATTGAATGGGGGGATTGGGTTGGGTAGTTTAGGAATTGGGCTTAGGTTATTGGGCTAATTTAGTTGGGTTGGGGTCTGGGTAAAATTAGGCTAGTATTGGAATTAAAGGTGGCTATTAGTTAAATACCCATTTAAAAATAGATAAATAATTAATAAAAATAGCTAATAATTATATAAAATAAAATTAAGGCTAAATGGGTGAAATTAAGGTAATTAACTAGTAACTAAAATATAAAATGACTGATTATTGAATTAGAATAGCATAAAATATATAATTAGGCTATAATTGCAAAGTCATTGCAATTATAGCCAAATAATGCCAATTTGGCTAATTTGTGAAATAGTTTGGCCTTAATAGGACCTAAAATGATATATCAAACCAAGACATGCTCTGAAATTATTTGTAATGCAATTTATGATTAATTATTAGATATAAAAGTACTGAATAAATTACAAATAAATTGATAAAATAGGGAAAAATATGGAAAAATACCAATTACTATAAAAACTGATTTTGAAGGTATATGTGCAAAATTTAAAATAATTTGAGGAAAAATTGGGTATCAACAGGGTTATGCCGGCATCAACTAAGGAGTGGGATCTTAAGTTGGAAAAGTCATCGGGTTATGCCGGCATCAACTAAGGAGTGGGATTCTAAGTTGGAAAAGTCATCGGGTTATGCCGGCATCAACCAGGAAGTGGAGACCCTATGTTGGCATCAACTCAGGAATGGAATATCCTAAGTTGGCATCGAGTTATGTCGGCATCAGGTTATACTGGCATAAACTAGGGAGTGGAGACCCTATGTTGGCATCAACTAAGGAATGGAATATCCTGAGTTGGAAAAGGTGTAGCAAGGGATTGGAGGCCCTATACTACTTTAGGTTTGAATTGTTTTGACATCATTTCTTCTTCTTATATTAATTATTGTCAGAGAATGAGTAATTGAGGGAAAGAATTTTAGAGGAAACTTTCCTTTTTGGAGTTGTCGCTGCAAAGCCGCTTCTAGCTCTTGCGTAGTTTCTTTTTGGTTGCACCTGCTTCTTACAAGGTTGCCTTCGGGTTACACTTTGTTGGCCCATGTCACTGAATGAGTTTTGAAGATTGACAAGTTGAACCAGGTCCATCAGAGCACACACATCTGAATGGAACAGTTGGCACAAGAATTGTTCATGCATAGGAGATATCAGTTATTGCTGGGTATCAAAGAGCTAAAAAGATGTCTACTAATATGAAAAGGTTGCAAACTGATAAAGAAGATTGAAGTTGATTTCAGCAAGGACAGAAATAGAGAAGGAAGTTGAGTCATAGTCGAACTCGTATACCCAGGTAGAGTTGGATCAGAATTGAACCATGTACTCAACAACTGACTTTATAAATACTCAATGTATTACTGCTGAAATCAGTGACGCACAACGACCAAAGTGAATCAAGTTCTGAAAAGCAAAAATTCCCAGGATATTTTGCAAGCAGAAGTATTGTGCGAAGGCTACAGTTCAACTAGAAGAAACAGTTTCATCGTTGTTTGAGTCTAGTTGGTTGTAGTAGGCGATTTAACATTGTATCTTTTCAGCTTTCATAGACGCAATTGTAATAGGTACACATTGTTCAAATTAGAGTTAGCTTGAAATCTGTAGAAATTAGCTAGAGGCTAGTTGATACAAAGAAGATTAGAGTTAGTCCTAGGATTACAAAAGAGTTTATTTTGTAAGTCTATTTGGCTCAAAGCTTTTAGTGAAATGTTTGAGCAAATCCTACTGAGGAGTAGGTCATGGTTTTTTCACCTTTTAAGCCAGGTGTTTTCCACGTAAATCCCTGTGTCTTTACTTTACTGCTTTATTATTCCGCAACAGTAGAAAGTAGTACACCAAGAAAAACTAGGTGCTTCTTATTAGACAGCACTCGAAAATTGGGTACTGCACAATTAACTTATATTATTGTGTAGTATTGAAGTCTAAAACATCAATTGGTATCAGAGCAGGTTATCCTTGAAAAGGATAACACCTTGGAAAAGATCAGGATGAGTGCACCACCTGGGAACTGGGAAGGTCAATCAACCGCAAAGCCACCACATAGTCACTGATGGACCCCTTGCAACAATGAAGAAGACTGTTGAAGGTGTAGATGTACCTAAGACTAGGGCTGACTGCACGGCTGAAGATCTGAAGAAATGGGAGAAGAATGCCAAGGCCAAGAAGCGGCTAGTATGTGGACTAGGTCCTGATGAATACAGTAGAATCCAAAGCTGCACAACAGCCAAGGAAATCTGGGACACTCTACAAGTAGCCCATGAAGGAACACCTCAAGTTAAAAGGTCTAGAGGTACACTACTATACTCTCAGTATGAAAACTTCACTATGAAAGAAGGAGAGACTATTCAGGAGATGTACACAAGGTTTACAACCTTGACCAATGAACTCAAGTCTCTTGGAAGAATCATACTTGAAGAAGACAAGGTAGAGAAGATCTTGACAAGGGTTTTGCCTATCTCCTGGGAAAGCAAGATCACTGCTATCCAGGAATCCAAAAATATGGCAACCCTTAGACTGGATGAGTTAATTGGAAATCTCACTGCTTATGAACTCAGAAGGCAAACCATGAAGATGGATGCCCCAAAGAAGGAGAGAAGTCTAGCATTGAGGATCACTGAAGGAGCAGATCTGAAGGAGGATGAGATGGACATGATCACCAAAGAATTTAGAAACTTTCTCATGAGGAAAAAGGGCATCTCTAGGGGAGGAAACTTCAAAAAGGCAAAGGCACCAGAAAGGCCAGCTAATGAGGGATGCTACAAGTGTGGAAAACTGACCATCTCATCAAACACTGCCCTCAGTGGGAAGTAGAATGGAGGAAGGAGAGATATGAAAGAAAGAACAGGAAGAAGGAACTGGTCCAACCCAAGAAAACCACTACAAAGGTTGTGGTTGCTGCTTGGGGGGAAAGTTCAGATGAAGAATCAGAAGATGGTGAGACAGAATATTAGGCTCTCATGGCAATTGGAGAATCTGATGAGGAGACTTATGAAGAACCAGAGGTAAGTATCTCACAACTTAAAACTAAAATATAGTTTTTATCTAAGGAGAAACTCTCTGAGTTGCTACTTGACTTCATAGATGATTCTGAAGAAACAACCAAAGAGAGGATCAACTATCTAAAGAGTGTGCAATGCTAAAAGCAAAATGCATGGATTTGGAAATAAGGGTCAGTGAATCTGAAAAGGAAAACACTGACTTGATAAACCAGGTCCAACCACTAGAAACTGAAATCCTAGAACTAAAATCTGAAAACGTAAAGTTAAGACTAGGATCCAGTAAAAAGGTGGTTGATCACTCTCATGCAATGTTAGAAGAAGACCTAAGAAAACTAAAGGATAAAATGTATGCCAAGGATGAACAGATAAAATCTCTTAAAGAAGAGCTTGGCAAAGTCAAACATGAATTTGATAGAACACACAAATGGAATAAGTCTTCTGATGCATTAATAAAATGTGCACCCATTGTGGGAAGACTGGCCACTACAAATATGTGTGTGCTGTAAAAGAGCAGGCCAGTCAGAAAAATGAGAGATTCATTAAAAAGAAGAACTGGCTACCAAATTGGGCCAAAAAAAATCTGACTCATCCATTCTCTCATAGAAAAGGACCCAAACTAGTTTGGGTTCTTAAAAATAACCCTTGATTTCCTTTGTAGGTACAAGTGAAGGGAAGCAGCCTAATTTGGTTTTTGAATAGTGGCTGCTCTAAGCATATGAGAGGGAACAAGGAACTGTTCCTTTCACTTGAAAACCTCAAAGGAGGAAATATCTCCTTTGGAAACGGAAAGAAAGGTGAAATTATAGGGGTCGGCAAGGTAGGTAAAGATGACACACGTTCAATTGAACATGTGTACCTGATAGATGGCTTGAAATATAGCCTAATCAGTGTGTCAAAATTGTGTGACAGAGGTAACCTTGTCGCTTTTACTTCCACAAAATGTTTTGTGATCAATCGGCTTACTGACAAGATTGTTTTGCAAGGAAGGAGAATGAACAATATCTATGTCATTGACTTGTCCACACTGTCTGACAATGAACTCACTTGCCTTAGTGTGTTGGACAACGATCCCCTCCTGTGGCACAAAAGACTTGGTCATGCAAGTCTGACTCAGATTAACAAGCTAGTCTCTAAGGACTTAGTGGTAGGACTCCCTAACATTAAGTTCAAGGAAGACAAAGTTTGTGAGGCATGTGCAAGGGGGAAGCAGGTAACATCTTCTTTCAAAAGTAAGAAAATGGTCAGTACCACCAGGTCGTTGGAACTGGTTCATCTAGATCTGTGTGGTCTAATGAGAACTCCGAGCAGAGGTGGTAAGAAATATGTGATGGTGTTAGTTGATGATTACTCAAGGTTCACGTGGAC
>ML296174.1:1761-53957 GCA_005239495.1 Nicotiana undulata
GCATCAACACTGCACCAAGCCCAACTCTCGAAGCATCACAATACACGTTATAAGAACCTGAACCTGTGGGCAATACCAATATTGGTGCTGTGGTCAATCCTGTCTTGAGCTTCTGAAAGCTCGCTTCACACTCCTCTGACCATCTGAACTGAACACTCTTCTGCGTCAACTTGGTCATAGGGGCTGCTATAGATGAAAACCCCTCTACGAACCGGTGATAATAGCCTTCTAGGCCCAAGAAACTCCGAATCTTTGTGGCAGAAGTGGGTCTAGGCCAATCTCTAACTGCTGAAACTTTCTTCGGATCCACCTGAATGCCCTTTGCCGATACCACGTGGCCCAAAAATGCCATAGAACTCAACCAGAACTCACACTTAGAAAACTTGGCATACAACTGCCGATCTCTCAGAGTCTGGAGGATGACTCTAAGGTGCTGCTCATGCTCCTCTCGGCTGCGAGAGTATATCAAAATATCATCTATAAACACGATCACAAAGGAGTCCAGATAAGGCCTGAATACCCGATTCATCAACTCCATAAAAGCATCGGGGGCATTGGTTAACCCGAACGACATGACCAAGAACTCATAATGCCCATAACGAGTGCGAAAAGTTGTCTTAGGCATACCAGAAGCATTAATCCTCAGCTGATGATAACCAGACCTCAAGTCTATTTTAGAGAACACCGTAGCACCCTGAAGCTGATCAAATAAGTCATCAATCCTCGGCAAAGGATACTTGTTCTTGATAGTAACCTTATTCAACTGCCGGTAGTCAATACACATCCTCATTGAGCCATCTTTCTTCTTCACAAACAATAATGGAGCACCCCAAGGTGAAACACTAGGCCTGATGAAGCCTTGATCCAACAAATCCTGTAACTGCTCCTTTAACTCCCTCAACTCTGGCGGAGCCATACGATACGGGGGGATAGAAATGGGCGGAGTGCCCTCAACTAGCTCAATACAAAAATCAATATCCCTGTCGGGTGGCATACCCGGCAGGTCAGCAGGGAATACCTCTTGAAATTCACGAACCACGGGCACCAACTCTATAGAAGGAACATTAGCACTAGAATCACGAACATATGCCAAATAGGCCAAACAACCCTTCTCAACCATGCGCCGAGCCTTCATATAAGTAATAACCATACCAGAAGAATGACTAGAAGTCCCTCTCCACTCTAAACGAGGCACACTTGGCAAGGCCAAGGTCACTGTCTTGGCATGACAGTCCATAATAACATGATAGGGAGATAGCCACTCCATCCCCAATATAACATCAAAGTCAACCATATCGAGAAGCAAAAGATCAAACTGAGTCTCCAGACCACCAATAGCTACTATGCAAGCACGGTAGACTCGATCTACCACTATAGAATCACCCACCGGTGTAGACACATGTACAGCAGCACCCAAGGAATCACGGGGCATACTCAAATAAGGGGCAAAATATGAAGACACATAGGAGAATGTAGAACCCGGATCNAAGACACATAGGAGAATGTAGAACCTGGATCAAATAACACCGAAGCCTCTTGGCTGCAAACTGAAATTGTACCTGTAATAACTGCATCAGAAGCCTCAGCATCTGGACGAGCAGGAAAAGCATAACACTGGGGTTGAGCCCCTCCAACCTGTACATCTCTAGGTCTACTTGCTACGGGCTAACCTCTACCCCTCATGGTTTGCCCTCCAACTCTATGAGTCTTACCACCACCTTTGGCACCACGACCACCACCCCTAACTGGATGAGGGGGTGAGGGTGCACCTGATACAGGAACCATGGCACGGGAACCCTGATACTGAGAACCACCAAAACCTCGGGGGCAAAACCTAGAAATATGCCCCATACCACCGCAAGTGAAGCAAGCCCTTGGCTGCTGAGAATACTGACCCTGGAAGTGTCCCTGACGACCAGAATGACCACTTTGATAGCTTTGAATCGGCGGTGCACTGATGGACGCCGAAGGTGCACTGCCGGATACCTAGAGTGCTGACTGATAAGGCCTAGTAGTATGACCTCTGCCAAAGGGATCTCTGCCCCCAGATGAGTCACCACTAAAACGACCAAAATAACGAGGTCTCTTGTCAGACCCCTGTCCACCACCCTGGGATAATACCATCTCAATGCGCCTAGCCACATCGGATGCATCCTGAAAGGAGATATCAGTACCCGTGTCTATGGCCATCTGAAGCCTGATGGGCTGAGCTAGTCCCTCAATAAACCTCCGAACCCTCTCCCGATTAGTGGGGACTATCATAATGGCATGCCTGGCCTGCGTAATGAACCTGGTCTCGTACTGAGTGACGGACATGGAGCCCTGCTGTAGACGCTCAAACTGCCTCCGAAGATCCTCTCTATGAGTAACTGGAAGGAACTTCCCCAAGAACAACTCGGAGAACAGAGCCCAAGTCAGAGGTGCAGACCCAGCTGGTCTGGTCAAGCAGTAATCTCTCCACCAAGTCTTGCGGTGCCAAAAAATGAAATGTAGAAAAATCTACTCCATTGGACTCCACAATGCCCATGTTCCGAAGAACCTCATAACACTTGTCTAAATAATCCTGGGGATCCTCTGATTGTGCACCAGTAAATGAAGTAGTGAATAACTTGGTGAACCGATCCAACCTCCACAGAGCGTCGGCTGACATAGTTTCTCCCTCAACTGCTGGTTCCACAATACCCGACTGAACTACACCGGCCGTCTGAGGTGCCGGAGGCTGGAACTGAGTGGCAAACTGCTCTGGCATATGAATGGCAGAAGTCTGGGTCCCTCCCCCAGCCTGAGATCCAGATGGTGCAGTAGGAAGGAGACCGGTCTGAGCCACACTCTCCATGAGTCCCACTAAGCGGACTAGAGCGTCCTGAAGCACTGGGGTGGAAATGAACCCCTCTGGGACCTGAGCCGGTCCAACTGGGACTGTCGGAGTAGGAACCTCACCGGCAAAGTCTACCTGTGGGTCCTCTACTAGAGCTGCTGCTCTAGATCTGCCTCGGCCTCTAGCACGGCCTCGGCATCGGCCCCTCGTAAGAGCTGCAATATGAGGATCAGGCTGTTGGTCGGTCGATGAGGAAGCGCGCGTTCTCTCCATCTGCGAGAGAGTAAAATAGAGACTCAATTAGTATTCAGATTTCCAACTGGCACGACAGAGAATGAAAGATGTGCATTTATTCCTAACCATAGAGCCTTTGGGGGAATAAGTACAGATGTCTCCGTACCGATCCCTCAGACTCTATCAAGTTTGTCCGTGAGTTGTGAGACCTAAGCAACCTAGGGCTCTGATACCAACTTGTCATGACCCGAAATCCCACCTTCGGGCCATGACTGCGTCTAACATTGAACCCGCAAGACAAGCCAACGTTTGAACTAGATAAAAATTCATTAACAACTAACACAGATAAGATAACTAAAGCATCGATGGTCAACAATATGAAGGTTAACCAATAGCCAAAAATATCATAGCAATTTCGAACTAAAACCCATATACAAATCCCAGAACTGGTGTCACATACTCACGAACTGTCTAAGAGATTACTAAAAACAAAGGTCTGAAAATAAGTACATAGGACTGTCTTTGAAATATAAAGTAAGACAGAGCTGAAAGTGAAGAGCAGAAGGTGGCGCCAAGGCCCACGAAGGTCTGCGGGTCTACCTCGATGTCTCATGTATGAGCTGATGAGTTGCTCCGACCGTCAGTGATCACCGGGTCTGGCTGTGTAGCCTGCACAACATAAAGAAGTGCAGGTGTAGCATCAGTACAACTGACCCTATGTACTGAGTAAGTGCCGAGCCTAACCTCGGCGAAGTAGTGACGAGGATATGACCGACAACAATATATGTACCTGTGCAATCCTATATAATAACAGGATAATATCGACGGAAATAAGAAACTAAGACAGATACGGGGAGAACATGCTGGGGGTAAAAGGGGCAACAAAATGCTAGTACGGTTGAATAGGGTAATAACTGAATGAAAAGATAAAGGCAGGAATTTAACTTCTCAAAACAGATACTGAACAACAAAAAGGCACGACATGTACCCTCGTGCATAACCTCACAATCACTCGGCACGGAATGTCCCCTCGTGCATATATAATAACACTCGGCACGAAATGTCCCCTCGTTTGTGAATATAATGACACTCGGCACGGAATGTCCCCTCGTGCATAACCTCACAATCACTCGGCACGGAATGTCCCCTCGTGCGCATATAATAACACTCGGTGATCAACACGGCATGTCCCCTCGTGCGATAAGTAACAAACAGTCAGCAAGGCATGTCCCCTCGTGCGACAAATAATAAAACACAACAACAATATAATGTGAAAGTCAACATTAAGAAGTCTCCAGTGCATGGAAATACTCGATAAAATTCTAGTGTTCTGGCAAGGAGAAATCATCAATTACAAACTCAACAAATGCCTGACAAGGGTCTCAGCTATAACCAACCTCTCATCAGAAATACAATTTCACAGTGTAAGCCTCAACTGAAACAAATAACTCAATAACTCCCCACGTCATGAAACAACATCAAGGTATCACTACTAATTCTTCAATTACTCAAAGTGCGTGGAAATATTAAGAACACAGTAAGCTTCATCACAATTGACTCACGGGCATGCTTGACCGCAACATATAGGCACTCGTCACACCACTTATACGTTGGACATGAGTTACATATAGTGAATAAGACTCTATACCTAAATCATCAACCTGAGGTTAAGCCAAACACTTACCTCGGCTCCGAAAATGCAAGTCAATCCTCAATCACAACCTTCCCTTTAAAATATGACTCCAAAAAAATGATATCTAGGAATGATTAATTCAATAATATCAATAAAGACTCAATAACACAATCCCATAGCCTAGATATTCAATTTCTAGCATTATTCCCCAAATACAAAAATTCAACCCCGGGCCCGCTTGGTCCAAACACGAGGCTCAGACCATCACCCATAACCCCACGAGCTAAAATATATGATTTGTTTTAAGATCCGACCCCAAATTGAGGTTGAATCACCAAATTCCCCCAAAAACCTAACTCTACCCAAATCCCCAAATTTCTACTTTGATTTCATGATTTAGACCTAGATTCTATTGTTTGATGAAGAAAAATGGAAGTATTTAGAGTGAAAGTCACTTACCCAAGTGGTTATGGAGGTAGAAGGGCTTAGAGGTCGTCAATGGGGATTGGAGAGGGAGAATATGGTGCAAAATATGGAATTCCCGTAATGAACATTCTGTTTTTTGCCTTTTAAATAACTGGGCGAAAATGTGCATCGCGATCGCGGGAATGGGATTGCGATCGCGGAGAGTCTGGTTCCCACGCACTGCGATCGCGGATGAAAGAATGCGATCGAGAAGAAGAGCCTAGGATCCCCCCTCACTGCGATCGTGAAGAAGTGATTGCGATAGCATAGACCAAGGACCCCACCCTGTGCGATCGCGAACTCTACCTTGCGATCGCGTAGAGTACCTAGCTAGCCCCCGCCCAGACATCCTATACCTCTATGCGATCGGGAACAGTGCTATGTGATCGCATAGAGGAACTGACCTCCCCCTTCACCTATCTCTATGCGATCGCAAAGGGACCTACGTGATCGCATAGAGAAGAACCTAAAACACCAGCAACAACCACAAAAAAACCAGATTTTTCTAACACGTTGGCACCCCGACACCTACCAGAAACTCACCCGAGCCCTCGGGGCTCAAAACCAAGAATACACACGACTCCCAAATCATCCTACGGACTTATTCAAGCTTTTACATCACCAAAGTATCGTCAAAAACAAGGAATTAAACCTTAAAACTCATAGAATTTTCTTAGAACTTCATAAAGCTTAATTTTACCAATTTTGATCCGAAACACGTCATTCCAAGTCCGTTTTACACCAAATTTCACTAATAAGTCACATAACATATAATAAACCTGTTTCGGAATCCGGAACCATAATACGGGCTTGGTAACACGGTTTTCACTTAATAATACATTTTCAAATTCGTTTGCTATTTCCAGAAAATAATTTCCTTTAAAAATTCATTTCTCGGGATGGGACCTCAGAATTCGATTCCGGGCATACGCCCAAGTCCCATATTTTCCTGCAGACCATCTGGGACCGACACATCACGGGTCAGGGTTTGTTTACCAAAAATGTTGACCAAAGTCAACTTTATTCATTTAATTATCATAAATTCTATTTTTCATCCAATTTCAATATAAATACTTCTCTACTACATGCCCGGGCTGTGCACGCATATCGAAGTGAGACCAACGGAGGCTTCAGAGCCTCAGAACAGAGATATAGCTAAAATTACTTAGGATGACCGTTTGGGTCATCACATGATACAACTAGTTGAGGCTGATGTCGGATATGGCATTAGAATCGGGTCTCTTGGAAATGAGTAGAAGGTGAGAAATTGATGGTTGAGGCTTATCGGTGGTGATAGGAAGGCTATATTGTAGTTGTGATTGTGTCATCAGGCTTATGTAGGTTGGGGTGATGTGGGATCACCCGCAGGTGTGTGTTGGAGGTGTGAATTCATTGATTGGGTGAGTTCGAGGTGAATCTTGGCTCGTTCGAGCACGAACGTTGTTTTAAGAGGGGGAGAATGTAACGACCCGATCAATCGTTTTCAGAATTTAAGCTCAGTTAAGTGTCATAAGGTCTTGAACAGCTTCACATAGTGTATATCGACCTACGTGAATGGTTGGATTCAGTTACCGGATGACACGGAGTCGAATTGGAAGAAGGATTTTAGTTTTGGAAGCTTAAGCGGTGGAATTTGACCGGAATTTTGACATTTGTGTAAATGACCCCAGAATGAAATTTGGGTAATGTCAACAGCTCAGTATGATGATTTTGGACTTAGGCGCACATCCGAAATTGGGTTTAGAGGTCCGTAGAGTAATTTGAGGCAATTCGGCGAAAGTTGAAAATTTTGAAGTTTGGGGAAATGGAGAAGTTTGACCATAGTTAACTTTTTTGGGATATCAGGGTCGGAATGCGATTTCGAGAGTTGGAGCAGCTCCGGGATGTCAAGTGAGACTTGTCTGCAAAATTTGGAGTCATTACGGGTTGAATTCATAGGTTACGACACGAGTTTAGAAGTTTGAAAATTTGAAAGTTCATAAGTGTGATCTATGGTTTGATTCGTCGCTTCGGCTTTCTTTAAGTTTATATGACTTGTTTGTGTGTTTGGATGGGGTTCCGGGGGCCTCAGGTTGTTTCGGATGAGTTTCGGGTCATTTTTCCCCATTTTTGTATTGTTGTTTCTAGTGTCTGTTGTCCTCTTTCGCGATCGCGTAGCCTAAGCCGCGATCGCGTAGTGTCCTATTAACCAGCCAAGTCTTTCCTTCATTGTGTTCGCATAGTTAGGTTCGCGACCACAAACATATAATTCCTCCTACAACGCGTTCGCATCCAAATGTCCGCGATCGTGTAGTGTTAGCTTGGCTGGGAATCCAAATTGTTCTTCTTGTTCGCGTTCGCGTATGTTCCCTATTTTCTCTTTCGCGTTCGTGAACGTCTCTTCGCGTTCGCGAAGTAAAACTTGGTCAGCCTTCCTTTTTCTTCTTCGCGATCGCAAGTGTTGTTCCGTTATCACGATTCATTAAACGTCTGGGTAGAATATAAAACTTCAAATCGAGGGTTAGGCCATTTTTATCACATCTTGACTTTTAGAGCTCGGTTCTTGGCGATTCTTGGTGGGTGTTTCAAGCAACTCGATTGGGTTAGTGTTCTACACTTAGAAATAAATATATTCCATGAATTAGTCTTTGTTTTTATCATTTCAATTGTATTTTTAGTTAGGGGAAATGTTGGTTTTTGAAGAAAATTTTCAAAACGAAATTTCATGATTTGAGGAACGAAATGGTATCAAAATTTGGTAATTTTTGTATGGCTTGAACTCGTTTTAAATTGGGTGTTCGAATTTTATAAAATTTGAAGGGTTCCGTTGTGCGGGCCCGGGGGTCGACTTTTGGGTCGATAATTAGATTTTTTGTAAAGATCAAAACTTTATTACCCGAAATAGATCCTTATAAGATTTATGTTCTTTTTGAAGTTGTTCTAATTGGATTCGAGCCGTCCGGAGGCTTTTTCACCCGAGAAGTCCATTTTAGAGTATCTGAGTGTCGTCTTTGAGGTAAGTATCTCTCCTAACATTGTGTGGGGGAATTACCCCTTTGTATTTGATTTTATATGTTGATTGTAGCCCGTGTACGCAAGGTGATGAGTGCGTACTCGGACTTATTTGTCGGAGGTTGGCCTTTTAGAGTTCTTAGGTCCTTTTATTCCATGTGTATGAAGTTGTAATTGTTATGACAGAGTTCTTTATTGCTAGTTTCATCTCTTCCTGCTTAAGTTAGAATTACTTGTTTTTAGATTCCCTTTGTTGTTTATTTGATCTTAATTGACTTAAGTGAAGATTCTACCCTTCTACCGTCATGCTATATTATTTTTTATAAACTTCCTATTTAACTGAAATTAGTATTATCTCACCCTATAATTGTTTAGAATTAATTGGAGTTATGATTATCTTTTGCGGCTTACCCTTTATTGAATTGTTGAAAAATTCTCTCGTAATTGCTCAACCTTAAAAGGAATTTGGATAACCCATATCTTAGTCGACTTTCCTTTATTTTGAATTTATTGACTTGTGTTGGCTTTTTATTGTTAACTTGAATATTGTGGATTCATTGTTACGTCTTGTTTCTCTCCGGTTAAGCTATTTTCTTTACGCTTAGTATTTCTCTTCAGTGGTTATTCCTTGTGAGTGAGCTCTACCGTTCTTGTGATTTAAATTCTTGTATTGATTTGCTCGTCGCACATTGCATTTCTATTAGTTGTTGATTTTGTACATGTTATTGCGATGTACAATGTATTATGTCGTGTTATAGTTGTTATACTTGTTTGTTGCATTGCATATTTATGTTTGGGACTACGAACGTATTCTTGGAGATCCCCCATGTACTTTATATTTACTTTGGGGATTACGGACGTATTCTTGGAGATCCCCTCTGCACTGCATATTCACATTGGGGACTACGGACGTATTCTGGGAGACACCCCCCCCCCCCGCCATGTACTGCACATTTATTTTAGGACTACGGACGTATTTCGGGAGATCCCCCAGCACTGCATACTTATTCGAAACTACGGGATGGGATCCCGGTAGATTACCCCTATTGATAAACCTGTGTTCGGAGCTGCTAATCTTCTACGCCTAGGCGTTACAGGATGGCCTATAATCGGAGGATATTTACTTGAAAAATGTACCTATTTGAAAGGCATTTATCTTGAAGGAACTACGTTTGAAAATATTATTTGAAAAGCATATTTGCAAAGTATTTATTGGAAAAGTATATTGAAAAGCTTTTAACTTGAAGGAACTGCGTTTTAAGATTTTTCTTCTGCAATGTATATATATTCATAGGGAGTGTACTTCAAAGGAATTTTCTGTTTGAAATGATTATATGTTAAAGCTTTCATTATAAACATGCGAGTGAAAGTTTATACTTGAAGATTAGACCAATTTATTAGGATTGTTGGCTAAAGCCTTATGTGGAAACTATTGTAGTGCTGAGTTACTACTTGCCCTTACTGTATCGTGATTTCCGGATTTGGCTTGTGTTCCCAACCATCCTTCGGTGTATCATTTTGGGTACCATTGTTGTTTGCTATTTTCCATCCCTATTGTAGTTGTTACGCTGTTAGCCAAATTGTGTAGATATTAGAAATATGTTATGTTTCCGTTATTTCTGTTCTTATGCCTGTTTAGTTATTAGAACAGTGGCTATCTTGATTAGTCCTCGTCACTACTTCACCGAGGTTAGTCTTGATACTTACTGGGCACCGCAGTGGTGTGCTCCTTCTACACTTCTACATATTTTTTTGCAGACCCAGGTATTGATCGTTAGTAGCTTTGCAGATCCTTGCAGAGGAGACTCTAGGTAAACCTGCCGCCGCGTTCGCTGGCTTCAGAGTCACCTTATTACCCTGTTTCAACTGTTTTAATCATTTCCAAACAGTTGTATTTAGAAGTATAGTTTACTCTGTATAACGTATGACTTGTACACCGGTTTTGGGGATATTGTAAATTCTGTAAAAATTTCTATCTCAAGGTTGTTGGTTTTCCTTTATTATTATTGTCGTTATTAAATAAATGTTAGGTTTACCTAGTCCCTAAGACTAGGTGCCATCAAGACACCCAACGGAGGAAAAATTGGGTCGTGACAAGTTGGTGTCTGAGCTTTAGGTTCATAGGTGCTACGAGTCATACGCTAGTTTAGTAGAGTCTTGCAAATCGGTACGGAGACGTCTGTACTTTTCTTCTAGAGGCTACGGAACTATTAAGAAAATTTCACTTCCTTCATTCCTATCAAGCGAGTTCATTGATCTTGAAGTTTGAAATTTATCATTCCATTCTCTCACCGACAACGAGGACACGAGTCGCTGTTCCTGATGATGTAACCCTCGAGAAGATGTCGCTAGAGGTAGAGGTAGAGGTAGAGGTCAACGAGGATCACGTGCCGCAGTTAGCACACCTATAAGAGCAATTATTGAGGATCCGCCAGTAGTTTCCATAGGGGGTAAAGTACCATAGGTGTCTGTTGTTACCCCTGGACATCAGGAGATCTTGGCACAATTCCTGAGTATATTGGTACATTGACTCAGGCGGGGTTGATTCCAGGTGCACCAGCTACTTTACATACGGGGAAGGAGCTCAGACCCCTTCCGCCTACACTCTAGAGCAGCAAGATCATGTTGGTCAGGTTCTAGTTGTCATGGCAGCACAACATGTGGTTCTAGTTAAACCTGTGGCTAGGGAAGCAGTATATGAGGAAGAACAACTCAGACTTGAGAGATACAAGTAGTACCACCCTCCTACCATCAGTGGATTAACGACACATGATTCCCAGGGTTTCTTGGAGAAGTGTCACTGCATTGTTCGTATTGCGGTATTGTGGGGGCGAGCGGGGTTGCTTTTGTTATGTCTCAGCTCAAAAGAGCGGCTTGTCTGTGGTGGCGGGCATATGAGTTGGGTAGCCCAGCCGAGTCAGCTTTACTTACATATGTTCAGTTTTCAGAGATGTTCTTGAGGGAGTTTGCACCTAGTCCCTCTGAGAGGCATAGCGCGCGGAGTTTGAGCAGTTGCGTCAGGGCACTAAGTCAGTATTAGACTATGTCGTCAGATTTAGTGAGTTGGCCAGATATGTACCTCACTTGGATGCTACAGTTAGGTGTTGAGTCTGTAGATTAATTTAGGGGCTCTAGCATGATGTTCGGTTCAACATGACTCAAGAGTTGGAGTCGTATGTCTCCTTCTAGCAGGTAGTAGGGATCGCTCACCGGTTAGAGGGCATGTGGGACCGGGAGCGAGAGAACATACAAGATCAGGAGAGAGAGTACAGGGAAGCGAGGAGGCATGTAGGCTGGAGAGATCTACTTGTCTTTATTATGGAGGCAGGGTACGACACGGTAGAGGTTTTGTGGGTCATCCAATTGAGTTTGCATTATCGGCTTCGCATGGAGTTTCAGGTACTCATAGGTCTCGGAGTACTCGTATTGCATAGCTTCCACAACCACGTCAGTAGAGAGGTTGTTTTGAATATGGAGATATCAGTCACAGTGTGAGAGATTGTCCTAGGATTCATAAAGGTGTGTCACAGCATGGTATTCAGGTTAGTAGAGGGCCCCCAGAGGGGGAGGCCCGACCCGTTGATGTGTTTCGTATAGTAGAATAAATGCCGTTGTGCAAAATATTATGATACAAAGGGGCACCATTTGTATTTCTCTATAGTTCTTCTAGTCGAGATGAATCCCTTATTTCTCGTTTCATTTATGAGTGAGTTTCATGCTTTGCACTCTATTTTCATGTTTGCCTCTTTTGGGAGATTCTGTGAGTTGTAACCCGTGTCTATCGTTGTTTTATCATCATTGAGAATGGTGAGACTAGGAGTGAGCCCTTGTTATTCACCTTGGTAGGCTTAATGTGATTTTTCCTATGTATTTTGGTTACGAGATGTGACTTAATACTCTATCGAGATGTGAGTTAAGTGAGTGTTATGATTTTATTAGCCGAGATGAGTTAATGGGAGATTTAAATTGGTATTCTATATATTCGGTATGTGATTTAGAGTTGAGGGAGAGACCCTCGTGATCTTTTGTGATTCGATATGTTTGGACCAGGCTGAGTACCGCGGTGGAAATTTTATCAGGATGGGATGCTTATGATTTGCTTGTATGTTTTCATTCTTTCTTTATTATATCGGTTGTGGATCAGTACTGATAGAGAGTAGTGCATGTCGGGCTTGTTTGATAGTTCCCGTATGTGTTTCTCTTTTCATATACAGTAATTATCGTTATGTGCTTTTTTAGTTTCAACTTGCGGGGTGTGTGCCCGGTGGTGTTAGTTGTGGCTTGGTGACCCGGGTGTCTAATAATGAGGTCTTCGTGTTTATTTCATAATTATCAGTATTATGGGGCTTAGAAATAGAGTTCTTTCAGATATGAGGCTAATCGCTAGTGCTAGATTTATTTCAGGCGGATATTTTTATCAGAAGTGTTATTACGAGCCTATGTGTGGTGTGCTATATTGTGTGGTCGTACCTTGTGGGTGTAGTCATTAGTTGATGCAGCTGGTTGAGGCTGATGCCGGATATGGATTTACAATCGGGTCTTTTATAAATGAGTAGAAGGTGAGAAATTGAGGTATGAGGCTTATCGGTGGTGATAGGAAGGCTAAATTGTTGCTATGATTGTGTCATCAGGCTTATGTAGGTTAGGGTGATGTGGGATCACCCGCGGGTGTGTGATGGAGGTGTGCATTCACTGATTGGATGAGTTCGAGGTGAATCTTGGCACGTTCGAGGATGAACATTGTTTTAAGAGGGGGAGAATGTAACGACCTGATCGATCGTTTTGAGAATTTAAGCTTTGTTCGGTGGCGTAAGGTCTTGAACAACTTCACATTGTGTATATCCACCTGCGTGCATGGTTGGATAGTTACCGGATGATACGAAGTTGAATTTGAAGAAGGATTTTAGTTTTGGAAGCTTAAGCGATGGAATTTTACCGGAATTTTGACTTTTGTGAAAATGACACCGTAATGAGTTTTGGGTAATGTCAATAGCTCTGTATGGTGATTTTGGACGTAGGCGCTTCCGGAATTGGTTTTAGAGGTCCGTAAAGTAATTTGAGGCAATTCAGCGAAAGTTGGAAAATTTGAAGTTTGGGGAAATGGAGAAGTTTGACAACAGTTGACTTTTGGGGATATCGAGGTCGGAATGCGATTTCGAGGGTTGGAGCAGCTTTGGGATGTCAAGCGAGACTTGTCTGCAAATTTGGCGTCATTCAGGGTTGAATTGACAGGTTACGACACGAGTTTAGAAGTTTGAAAATTTAAAAGTTCATAAGTGTGATCTATGGTTTGATTCGTCGCTTTGGCATTTTTTAATGTGATTTGAAACCTCGGACGAGTCCGTGTTAGGTTATAGGACTTGTGTGTGTGTTTGGATGGAGTTTCGGGGTCCTCGGGTGTGTTTCAGATGGGTTTCTGGTCATTTTTCCTCATTTTTGTATTGTTATTTCTTGTGTTTGTGGTCCTCTTTCGCGATGGCGTAGCCAATCGCGTAGTGTCCTGTCGACCAACCTAGTTTTTCCTTCATCGCGTTCGCATAGTTAGGTTCGCGATCGCGAACATATAATTCCTCCTACAACTCGTCCGTATCCAAATGTCCGCGATCGTGTAGTGTTAGCCTGGCTGTGAACCCAAATTGTTCTTCGCGTTCGCATCACCTTGTTCGCGTTCACGTACGTTCCGTCTTTTCTCTTTCGCGTTCGCAAAGTACAACCTCGGAAGCCTTACTCTTTCTTCATCGCGATCGCAAGTGATGTTCCGCGATCGCGATTCAGAAAACGTCTGGGCAGAACATAAAACTCCAAATCGAGGGTTAGGCTATTTTTATCACATCTTGACTTTTAGAGCTCGGTTCTTGGCGATTCTTGGTGGGTTTTTCAAGCAATTCGATTGGGTTAGTATTCTTCACTTAGAATTAAATATATTCCATGAATTAGTCTTTGTTTTTATCATTTAAACTGTGTTTTTAGTTATGGAAAATGGTTGTTTTTGAAGAATATTTTCAAAACAATATTTCATGATTTGAGGGACGAAATGGCATCGAAATTTGGTAATTTCTGTATGGTTGAACTCGTTTTAAAATGGGTGTGAGGATTTCATAAAATTTGAAGGTTTCACATGTGCGAGCCCGGGGTCGACTTTTGGGTCGATATTTAGATTTTTGTAAAGATCGAAACTTTATTACCTGAAATAGTCCTTTATAAGATTTATGTGTGTTTTTAAGTTGTTCTAGTTGGATTCGAGCTGTCCGGAAGCCTTTTCACCCAAGAAGTCCATTTTAGAGTACCCGGTTGTCGTCTTTCAAGTAAGTATCTTGCCTAACCTTGCGTAGGGGAATTACCCCTTAGGATTTGAGTCTTCTATGTTGATTTTATCCTGTATACGCGAGGTGACGAGTGTGTACTCGGACTTATTTTTAGGAGGTTGGCCTTTTAGGGTTCTTAGGTTCTTATTTTCCCTGTGTATGAAGTTGTAATCGTTCATGACTAAGTTCCTGATTGCTAGTTTCATCTCTTCCTGCTTAAATTAGAATTACTTGCTTTTAGATTCCCTTTGTTGTTTATTTGATCTTAATTGACTTAATTGAAGATTCTACCCTTCTATCGTCATGATATATTAATTTTCATAAACTGCCTATTTAATTGAAATTAGTATTGTCTCACCCTATAATAGTTTAGCATTAATTGGAGTTGTGATTATCTTTGTCGGCTTACCCTTATTTGAATTGTTGAAAAATTATATCTTAATTTCTAAACCTTAAAAGGAATTTGGATAACCTATATCTTAGTCGACTTGCCTTTATTTTGAATTTATTGACATGTGTTGGCTTTTTATTGTTGACTTGAATATTGTGGATTCAATGTTACGTCATGTTTCTCTGTGGTTAAGCTGTTTTCTTTACGCTTAGTATTTCTCTTCAGTGGTTATTCCTTGTGAGTGAGTTCCACCGTTCTTGTGATTTAAGTTCTTGTATTGATTTGCTCGTCGTACATTGCATTTCTATTCATTGTTGCTTTTTTACTTGTTGTGGTGATGTACGATGTATTTTGTCGTGTAATAGTTGTTATACTTGTTGGTTGCATGGCATATTTAAATTGGGGACTACAAACGTATTCTTGGAGATCCCCCATATACTGCATATTTACTTTGGGGACTACGGATGTATTCTGGGAGATCCCCCCTTCACTGCATATTTACTTAGGGGACTACAGACGTATTCTGGGAGACCCCCCTGTACTGAATATTTTTTTTAGGACTACAGACGTATTCCGGGCGATCCCCCAGCACAACATACTTATTCGAAACTAAGATTGGTTTCCCGGTAGATTTCCCATGTTGATAAACCTGTATTCGGAGCTGCTAATCTTCTACTCTTAGGCATTAAAGGATGGCCTATAATCGGAGGATATTTACTTGAAATTTTACCTATTTGGAAGGCATTTATCTTGAAGGAACTATATTTGAAAATATTATTTGAAAAGCATATTTACAAAGTATTTATCTTGAGAAAACTATGTTTGGAAGACTATTATTGGAAAAGTATATTTGAAAAGCTTTTACCTCTAAGGAACTGCGTTTTAAGATTTTTCTTCTGCAAAGTATATATATTCGGAGGGATTGTACTTCAAAGGAATTTTCTATTTGAAATGATTATATGTTAAATCTTTCAATATAAACTTGCGAGTAAAATTTTATACTTGAAGATTAGACCAATTTATTGTTGTTGATGGCTAAAGTCTTATGTGGAAACTATTGCAGTGCTGAGTTACTACTTGCCCTTACTGTGTCGTGATTTACGGATTTGGGTTGTGTTCCCATCCATCCTTCAATGTATCATTTTGGTGTACCATTGCTGTTTGTTATTTTTCCTTCCCTATTGTAGTTGTTACGTTGTTAGCCAAATTGTGTAGATATTAGAAAGTTATTATGTTTCCGTTATTTCTGTTCGTATGCCTTTTAGTTATTAGACCAGTGGGTGTCTTGACTAATCCTCGTCACTACTTCACCGAGGTTAGTCTTGATACTTACTAGGCACCGCTGTGGTGTGCTTATTCTACACTTCTACACATTTTTGTGCACCCAGGTATTTATCGTTAGTAGTTGTATGGATCCTTGCAGAGGAGACTCTAGGTAAACCTGTAGCCGCATTCGCAAGCTTTGGAGTCACCTTCTTACCCTGTTTCAACTGTTTTACTCATTTCCAAATATATGTATTTAGAAGTATAGTTTACTCTGTATAGCTTATGACTTGTATTACCGGTTTTGGAGAACTTGTAAATTTTGTAAAGATTTCTATATCAAGGGTGTTGGTTTTCCTTTATTATTATTGTCGTTATTAAATAAATGTTAGGATTACCTAGTCCCTAAGACTAGGTGCCATCACGACACCCAGCGGAGGAAAAACTGGGTCGTGACAAAATCTGAAGGCAAACTAATAAAAAAATCACATAATATGGCAATCATACTAAGCAACGAATAAAGCAACAAAGATAATCGATGAACAAAATGAGGGAAATGGTATATAAATTTATTATAATTTCAAATTAGAATTGTCACGACCCTAAACCTAAGTTGGCCGTGATGGCGCATATCATGATACTAGGCTAGCCAATCTACTGCGAAATAACATAAAGACCTTCCATTAAATTCAAAATTGTTCGATATTTCATAAATTTCCCGGATTAACATTTCAAACAACAAAGATAGCGGGAAGCATTTTAAAAAAACACCGCCCAAAACCTGGAGTCAATCGTCATGAGCATCTATAAAACAATACAACAAAATGCTATTTCCTTACTACAATCAGTTCTAGGAATAGACAGTAAATGAAAGGATAAGAAGGGAAAATGGTATGCTGCAGACGGCGAGCAGCTACCTCAAAATCCCGAACCGGCTCCAAGAGAATGCAGAAAGAAACTAGCGCTCAGACCCAGCACCTGAATCTGCACACAAGGTGTAAGGAGTACTGTGAGTACGCCAACTCAGTATTAATAAAAGTCATCAATGCACAGTAGATGAAATCCTTTTTTCGGAAACCAGATACAATATCATGTAACCTTTAAAAATCGATTTCGGTAAAATATCCCTTTGAAAATGTACTTTTTCACAAATTCCATAGAAATCAAAATGATTTAGTATATAAATCTGATAAAGTCCATAACAGTCTTTCAGATGAAAACATGTATCATAAACTGCCCTCGAGCGTATCATCACTCAACATCAATCACTCAGCATGTCTCACTATCACTCAGTATTAGCCCTTCGGCTACCTCACAGTCACTCATACCTCCCAAATCACTCGTCACTCGGTACTCGACACTTGCACTCAGTAGGTACATGCGCTCACTGGGGACGTACAAACTCCGGAGGGGCTCCGGCAGCAAAAGCGCTAACATCAAGCCATCTCGGGGAGTAATCACTCTGGCTCTCGACCTCTCACATATCATAAATAGTGTAACATGATGCGGCATGCATCCCGATCCAATAATGTCCTTACAACATAGGCCCTTGGCAACTCTCAATCAGAAATATCTTAAAAATCCACTCGGGCTATCAATAAGACGGGGTACTCGACCCAAAAGATCATCTTATATCACAAAATAGTGTAAATAAAACTGAGTTTCGAAATTAGTTAAACAAGAAATGACGGTGTGTAAATCATAAGTCAAACTCGACCCCCGGGCTCACATCTCGAAATTCAATAAAAATCACATCACAAGAATCCTTATCCTCCCACGAGTCTATACATACCAAGAACATCAAAATCGGACCTCAAATGGCCCCTCAAATCTTCAATCAAAGGTCTCCAAATCATAAGCCCTAATTCTCCAAATTTAGGGTTTAAACCCCACTAATTTTAGGTCTAATTTAGTAGAAATCAACATAGAATCGAGTATTGAGTTCAAAAATCTTAACTCAAAGTGTTTCCCTTCAATTCCCTCGTCAATCCCTCTCAAAAAGCTTCAAAACTGCCCTACAATAGTGAGAAATGGATTAAAAATCGCGAAGACCTCTATTAACACGTTCTACCCAGGCATTTTTATTTAATCTTGATCGCGAAAAGACCCTCGTGATCGCGAAGAACAACTTTGTTGGCTCCTGAAATAACACTACGCGAACGCGTCCCTATACATGCGAACGCGATGCTCTGCCCCTCACTATTATGTGATCGCGGACCACTGACCACGTTCGCGATGAACAAACACGTGGCCCCAGCTTTGGTCCACTTAACCTTACGCGAACGCGACCTAACCCCCGCGTTCGCGATGCTTCACCAGATCAAACATCATGATCGCAGCCCTTAGTGTGCGAACGCGAAGAAAATACTTGGATGCCTCCACAAATGCTCTACGCGATCGTGAGCATCCTCACGCGATCGGGAAGAAGGAACCTCTGCAACAAAACAGAAGAAAAATATACAACTCTCAAAACCACGAACTTGGTCCGATAACCTCCCGAAACTCACCCGAGGCCCTCGAGACCTCAACCAAACATGCCAACACATCCCCTAACCTCACTCAAACGCAGTCGAGCCTTCAAAACAACGCCAAAACACCAAATTCACCTCGGATTCAAGCCTAAGAACTTAGAAACTTCTAAATTTCGCCAATGATGCCGTAACCACCAAAAAAACATCCCGTTGACCTGAAACTTTGCACACACATCCAACATGACACTACGAACCTCTTCCAACTTCCGGAATTCCATTCCAACCCTGTAGCCTATTTTCCACTACTGACCGGAAATCGCTAAAAACTCAATTTCGCCATTCAAGCCAAATTCTACTACGGACCTCAGAACCACATTCCGAACACACTCCTAAGTCCCAAATCACCTAGCGAAGCTATTCGAGCCATAAAATCCACATTCCGATGTCGTTTACCTATAAGTCAACTCCTGGTTGACTTTTCCAACTATTAAACCAATTTAAGAGACTAAGTGTCTCAATTCTCACCACGACCACCCCGAACCCGAACAAACTGACCAAACACAACATAATTAGGTTAAGCAACACACGATAAAGCAGAAATAGGGAATACATAGCTAATCTCATGGGTCTACAACGGGTCTAGAAACATACCTAAGTACTCAAATAAGTGAGGATATATGTTGCGCATCTCCCGCTCGGTCTCCCAGGGGGCTTCCTCCACCGGCTACCCTCTCCACTGCACCTTTGTTAAACCTATATCCTTAGATCTCAACCTTCTGACCTGATGACCCAAAATAGCCACTTTCTCTACCTCATAAGACATATCACCCTCTAGTTGAATTGAGATGAAATCCAAGACATGAGACGGGTCACCAACGAACTTCTGGAGCATGGAAACATGGAATACCGAATGAACACTCGATAAGCTGGGTGGCAAAGCAAGTCTATAAGCCATATCTCCAACCCTTTGAAGCACCTCAAAAGGCCCAATAAACCGGGGACTTAACTTGCCTTTCTTCCCGAACCACATAACACCATTCATGGGTGACACCTTCAGCAGCAGCTTCTCCCTGACCATGAAAGACACGTGACAGACCTTCTGGTCTGCATAACTCTTCTGCCTAGACTGCGTCGTGCGAAGCCACTCTTGAATCAACTTCACCTAATCCAATGCATCATGTACCAAGTTTGTGCCCAATAGCCTAGCCTCACCCGGCTCAAACCAACCAACCGGAGATCTACATGTCCAACCATATAAAGCCTCATACGGAGCCATCTGGATACTCGACTGATAACTATTATTATATGCAAACTCCGCGAGTGGCAGAAATTGGTCCCATGAACCCCCAAAATCAATGACACAAGCACGCAACATGTCCTCCAGAATCTGAATAGTGTGCTCTGACTGCACGTCCGTTTGAGGATGAAATGTTGTGCTCGGCCCTCCAAAACTGCGATGTAAACTTAGTACCTCTATCAGAAATGATAGAAACTGGAACACCATGCAACCGGACAACCTCTCGGATAAATATCTCAACTAACCACTCTGAAGAATAGGTAGTACCAATAGGAATGAAGTGCGCGAACTTGGTCAGCCGATCCAGAATAACCCATAGAGCATCGAACCTCCTAGAAGTCCGTGGGAGCTCAACTACAAAGTCCATTGTGATCTGCTCCCACTTCAACTCCAGAATATCCAACCTCTGATGTAATGTCACGACCCAGAATCCCAATCCGAGTCGTGATGGCGCCCAACGACGGGGTTAGGCAAGCCAACAATAATTACACCAAGTGATACCTTTCCCATCTAGTTAAACAGTCAAAGATTCCCAATTTATAACGACATAGATATACATCCCAAAACCCCAAAATATAAATATACACTACGCGTGTGTGCCAGGAACTAGTGTCACGAGTGTCATGGGCAACTACTGAATATACAATGACTACAATATATACAGAGTCTCCGTCTGAATGAAATGAGCGGAGAAATGTAACAAAAGAGCTCCAGGGTGCTGCTAGGAAGTCGCCGAGAAAGCAGCTCACCGAGAAGTATGACCGCAATATCAATATCTAGCGCCGGTCTGATAGTCAGATGTGCCAGCCTCCGGACTTGTACAGTCAAGTACAGAAAAGAAAATAAAGTGCAGCATGAGTACATATTAAATAAATATGTACCCAGTGAGTATCCCGCCTAAACTCGAAGAAGTAGTGGCGAGAGGTCGACTCGATACTCACTAGGGTCCAGCAGTAGTAACATGTGATAAAATATGATGAAATACAATAGGCATATCAGGGAAATAAGCAGCAAGTACATATACTAAAAGCAGAGAAATCCAAACAGCTGCTGAACTTAAACAATAAATCACTTTCAAGAGTAAGACCACCGAATGAAACAAAAATCACAAATTATTTGAATCCGCTGTGGCGTACGGTCCGCTCCCTTATATTTCACAATTACATTTTGAATCCGCCGTGGCGTACGGGCCGCTCCCTTATATTTCACAATTTCATTTCAAACCCGCCGTGGCGTACGGCCCGCTCCCTTATATTTCACAATTTCATTCAAATCCGCCGTGGCGTACGGGCTGCTCCCTTATATTTCACAATTTTATTTCAAATCCGCCGTGGCGTACGGCCCACTCCCTTATATTTCACCATTTCATTTAAAATCCGTCGTGGCGTACGGCCCGCTCCCTTATATTTCACAATTTTATTTAAAATCCGTCGTGGCGTACGGCCCGCTCCCTTATATTTCACAATTTCATTTCAAATCCGCCTAGGCGTACGACCCGCTCCCTTATATTTCACAATTTCATTTCAAATCCGCCGTGGCGTACGGCCCGCTCCCTTATATTTCACAATTTCATTTCAATGGACCTCAGAAGAACAACATGATAAAAAAACATAATTTCGTAGGAAATATAGCATTACAATAAATCATAAGAGCATTTCAACGAAAAGAAAGAAACATATTTAAGGCATTGCAAGGAAACATACAAGGCATGATGTGGGCCTAACTACCTGGACATAACAATAGTAGCCGCTACGTACGGACTCTCGTCACTTTGCGCGTCTGTAGCCCCCAAACAAGTCAAACATAGCACGTACATCACCTATGGAGACGATTCCCTCTTACAAGGTTAGAAAGGAGACTCACCTCGTGTCGAATCTACTCCTCGGACCACAATTGCGCTCGAAACTCCGAATTCTATACCCGAGGACTTGCAACTAGTCAAAAGATATATAATAACATCAATGCACGTACAATGTGATAACTCATCTTGGTTATTCAATAAAATCGCTATTCTTGAAGAATTCTCAATTTCCAACCCCGGCCTCTCATGGCCAAATTCCGGAAATTTTCGAAGGAATGAACTACCCGAAGCCTAAGGATCGTAATTACATAATTTATTTAGGAATTTTTGGCTAAAAATGAAGTTTCACTATTTTCCCAAAACCCCACATTTTTCTATCAATTCCTATGAATTTTAAGATAATTGGAAGAGGATTTTATTTGAATTTGATGTTAAAAGTCATGAAAAACGGACTAGGAATCACTTACCTTGATGAGTTTGAACTTGGGCAGTCCTTTCCCTAGCTTGGAGGAGCTCTAATGGAGGTTGGGTATTGAATAATGAAGAAGAATCCCGTAATTGGACATTTAAGTACTGCCTAGGAAAACTTCACTGCGATCGCGACACCGGGCTTGCGATCGCGAAGGCCAACTGGCCGGACCTCTGCGATCGCGGCAGAGGTCCTACGATCGTGAAGAACAATTGGGAAGACCTCTGCGATCGCGGCAGTGGTCCTGCGATCGCATAGGAAAAACTCACCCGGTCCAGATGCTACTCAATGCGATCGCAAGAAACGGGCTGCGATCGCGAAGGTGTGGAACCCAGACCTCTACGATCGCAAAGGGGAAGTTGCGATCGCATAGAGCAATCGACAGCCCAGCAATATCCTTCTCCGTGATCGCAACCCACCTTCTGCGATCGCAGAGAAGGAAACCAGACAGCAGATTTTTTGGTTTTCTAACTTAGCTCCCGGAGGTCCAAAACACACCCGAGCCCCTCGGGACCCCGTCCAAAACACACCGGCAAGTCTGTATTCGTGATACGGACTCGCTCGAAGTCTCGGAACATGAAAAACAACAACGAAACTCGAAAATCAAACCCAAAAACCAAATTAATCAAACTTAAGAACTTTGAAATTCTAGAATTCACTTCAACGCGCCGAACCGGCCTAAACTACTCGGAATGACTTCAAAATTTGCAGACAAGTTATAAATGACACAACGGAACTATTCCTGGTCTCGGAATTTCAATCGGACCTCGGGAACATAAAATCACATTCCAAACCAAATTTCAAATTCTATGAGATTTCTCAAAACTTCATTAACTCCAATTTTTCCTCATTTTATCCGAAACCAATCAAATCAAGTCTGTTTTACACTAAATTTCACAGATAACTTATATAACATATATTTAACCTGTTCCGGGCTCCAAAATCATAATACGGGCCCGGCGGCACAGGTTTCACATCAAGGTTCATTTTCATAAGCCTTTAATATTTTCATAAAATAATTTTCTTTAAAAATTCATTTCTCGGACTTGGGTCCTCGGAATTCGATTCCGGGCATACGCCCNGGGGCTGCGCATGCACATCGAGGTGAGATTAATGGAGGCTTTCGGGCCTCGGAACACAGTCCAAATTAGATGCACATAAGATGACCCCTTTTTGGGTCATCACATGTAATCCCCCTGGTCTCTGGTTATCATACTTGACCTGCTGGCAGTTGAGACACCAAGCTACAAATCCAACAATATCCTTCTTCATCTGCCTCCACCAATAATATTGTCTCAGATCGTGATACATCTTCGCGGCACCCTGATGGATGGAATACCGCGAGCTGTGGGCCTCTGCTAGAATCAACTCTCGAAGCCCATCCACATTAGGCACACATATCCGACCCTGCATTCTTATGACTCCATCATCACCGATAACTACATCCTTGGCATCACCTCGTCGGACCCTGTCCTGAAGAACAAGTAAGTGTGGGTCATCATGCTGGTGCTCTCTGATCCGGTCATAAAGAGAAGACCTGGAGGCTACACAAGCCATTACCCAGGGGGGCTCCGATAGATCCAATCTCACCAACTGACCCGCTAAGGCTTGAACATCAAGTGCTAATGGTCTCTTTGTTGCTGAAGGTATTCTAGACTTCCCAAACTCTCTTCTCTACGACTCAAGGCATCGGCCAGTGGCCTTCCCCGGGTGGTATAGAATAGTGATATCATAGTCCTTGGGAGCTCAAACCATCTCCTCTAATGCAAATTCAAATCCTTCTGTTTAAACAGGTGATGCAGACTACGATGATCAATGAAAAACTCACAATGTACCCTATACAAATAATGACGCCAAATCTTCAAGGCGTGAATAATGGTTGCTAGCTCGAGATCATGTACGAGATAATTCTTCTCATGAGTCTTCAAGTGGCGCGAGGCATAGGCAATCACCCTACCCTCCTGCATCAAAACACAATTGATGCCTATCCTCAAGGCATCACAATACACGGTATAAGAACCTAAAGCTGATGGAAATACTAATACTGGAGTTGAGGTCCATGCAGCCTTGAGCTTTTTGAAAGCTCTCCTCACACTCGGCTGACCTCCTGAAAGGAGCACCCTTCTAGGTCAATTTGGTCAAGGACGAAGTAATAGAAGAAAACCCCTCCACAAAGCGACGGTAATAACCCACCAAACCAAGGAAGCTCCTAATCTCTTTAGCTGAGGACAGTCAGGGACAACCTTGCACCGCCTCTATCTTCTTCGGATCAACCTGAATACCCTTACTAGACACCACGTGCCCTAAAACAACTACTAAGCCAAGCCGAAAATCACACTTGGAGAACTTTGCATGAATCTTCTCCTCCCTGAATCTCTATAAAACAACTCTCAGATGCTAAGCATGCTCCTCTTGGCTACGATAATATACCAGGATGTCATCAATGAACACCATAACAAAGGAATCCAAATACGGCTGAAACACGATGTTCATCAAATGCATGAATGTTGTTGGGGTATTGGTCAGCCCAAAAGACATCACCATAAACTCATAATGACCATAACGATTCCTAAAAGTCGTCTTGGGAATATCTGAATCCCGAATCTTCAGCTGATGATATCCAGATCTCAAATCAATCTTCGAGAACACCCTGGCTCCCTAAAGCTGGTCAAACAAATCATCAATACGAGTCAACGGATACTTATTATTGACTGTAAACTTGTTTAACTGCCGGTAATCAATACACATACGCATAGAACCATCCTTTTTCTTCACAAACAACATCGATTCACCCCGAGGTTACACACTAGGCCGAATGAACCCCTTATTTAGGAATTCCTGAAGCTTCTCTTTCAATTCCTTCAACCCCGATGGTGCCACACGATAAGGTGGAATAGAAATAGGCTGAGTGCCTGGCACCAGATCAATACAAAAATCAGTATCCCTGTCAGGTGGCATGCCTGGCAAGTCTGCAGTAAACACGTCCGAAAAATCACTCACCACGGTGTCACGCCCAAAAATCGAGGGACGAGACCGGCGCATCACCGGGTGAACCCAGTCAAGCGGACCTGGATTGCCTTTCCTACCCAACGTATTACCCCGCGTTCATAACATGCATTATTTCGTGTGAGTTGGCCGATTTTAGTTTCAAAATACATTTTACAACATATCTCCATTTGTTTCCTCTTTTTACATTTCAACGATTGATATTCAAACATACATAATACATACATAACTTTCCAACATGATCCACATTTCCGAGTACGTACTGTTATTACCCAAAAATACACATATACACCCACATCATGTTTACAGAGCCTATACAAATACTAGGGATTTTACATAACTTGTTGGTAACAAGGCTCGGCTATACCTTTACAATATAAACAAAAGAGGGTGGTATCATCCACACACGGCCCCGAGGAGATGAGGGGCTCACCACAACTGCTGCACAGATGAAGAGGAGGTACCACTAACGGTGGGCTGAGCTACCTTCAATGGAACCACCTACATGCATATAAAAGATGTAGCGCCCCCGGCAAAAGGGACGTTAGTACTATGGAATAGTACTAGTATGTATGAACAAACTTTATCCCAAGTACAATCAATCAATATATAGATAAGAAAAAGGACAGCAATAGGACCAACAATCGAAACACACGGAAAGAGACAATTAAAGTCAACAATTTTACAATCTCTCCTTTTTCCCTTTCCAACACCACCATATTCACGAGTTTCATTAATTTCATATCAATAGTGACAAAGATCACTTTTCCACCCTTATTACCTCGGCCACCCTTATCACCACAACCCACACCTTATTACTTCGTGTTGCGGCACGCAACCCGACCCCGCCTGACAATTTATATTTCATAACACATCACCAATAATTTCATCACAACAGCAACAACAACAAACAATTTCATTATAAGAACTTTCCTTTCAAGGATCACAAATTCAACAACAACACCAAACAATTTCATCACATGGGCCTTCCTTTCAAGGGTCACAAATTCACATTTAACAATTCATTTACTTGGGCTCCAGGCACCCCAAACATTCATCAAGCAGAAATTTATGCACTAGGTGTTGCCATAATCATTCAACTTATTTACAATGCTTTATATCAATAACTTTAAACAACTACCATCTTTGTAGATAATAAGGTAGGCACGCCAAGTCACAATTCAAAATCTCATCTAACACAGTGGGGTGGCAATCAACTAGACAGTCAATTCACATATTTTCATATAAGTACACATATCGTATGCTTACCACAACAAGAGGGATTTTACAAGAATTAAAGTTAGCCATACATACCTGGAGTCGAAATCCCTTTTTTAACTTTTACTCACAAATCACCGAATCGACTAGTACCGTCAATCTAGTTCACAATTAAACATATTCAACTTAGAATTGGAAGTCATGCATGCAATTCGGACTCTCCTAAAAAAAATTCCAAACACTATGTGACCCCATTAGATTACCAATCCCATCTTTGTGAAATTTACCCCAAACCACTCCCTCTTACTAGATTAACACCATTATTAAACATGCATGCAAGGTCTTAGTTAANTTGAGGGACTTTGAAAATCACTTTGGTCGAAGAACCACTTTCTCTCTCAAGAACTCTCCTTTCCTTCTCTCTATTTTGTTCAGAAAACTTGTTAAAATGAAGGGGTGGGGTGTTTTAATGAACTGGGGGTCGGGTTTTAAAACTAGAAAAACAATTAGGAGCCCGGCATAGGAATGCGGTCAGGAATCTAATTGCATTCCTGACATGCGGTCCGCAGACAAGTCGCAGAATGGCCCTCAAGATGGGCCAAATTTAAAAACACACTGTGTAGGTATGCGACCATTATGCGGTCTGCATACACGTTATGCGATCGCATAGTGCGTCGCATAAACTCCCTCACCAAAAACTAATGGGCAAGAATGCGACAACTATGCGGTCCGCAGAACCGAAATGCGATCGTATAATGGACCGCATAGTTGTCCTCAAATTGGGCAGTGGCCTGCCTAGGTATGCGACCATTATGCGGTCTGCATACCCGTTATGCGATAACATAGTGCGTCGCATAACGCCCAACTTCTGGGAAATTACATCTTTCAACTTCCGGGGTGCTTTTATTCAAAATAGGTCCGTGTTTTTTTGAGTATTTCTACAGTTATAACAACTCGGGGACTTATTCGAGCATTATATTAAACAAGAAATTTTACGGGTCCTTACATTCTCCCCCCCCCCCCCCCCCCCCCCCTTAAAATAATTCGTCCACGAATTAGGATTTTTGAAATCATTTGGTTTCTAGAACATGATATGCAAACTTCCAGATTTAAACTAACTCCAATATTTTCAGAAAATTTCGCCAGAGTTTCCTTTGTATTTAGAACTATCTACCTGTCAGAGAGCCTCTGAAACACATTTCCAAGCATCATTACACAATTTCTGTTATCCCTACAATTGGTATACAATTCATTACCTCAACAATTGCACATATCCAATCACTTTGACAACTACACATAGTTCATTCTCTTTACATCACAAATTAGCATTGATTCAATTAGTGGCACATACTTGCACATAATTTGGTCATTTTAGTGAGTCCCATACGATTCAATCACCTCAATACACCGTATATATATTTCAATTAATCATTACCAATCTACACTACTATTAATCATTTGCCTATCACATAAGTTTCACAAAACTTTCATTTACTTCAAGGGTTGCACACTACCCAGTTAATAACATCATATACAATTTTAGCACGCATTGGAAAGTTACAACAATAAGGTATTAGGGGAAAATGGGGTGCCTTTGCACGAATCTGAATACAACATCAAATTACCTTGGGACAATACTTCGCACGATCACTACTAGACTTGTTCAAACAGATGGGGATATTTTTCTCTCATTTCTTTCTCTGCTTCCCACGTGGCTTCCTTGACTTGTTGACTTAACCACAACACTTTAACAGAAGCAATCTCTTTATTTCTCAATTTACGGACTTTCTTATCAAGAATAGCAACCGGAGCCTCTTTGTATGATAACTCTTCATTAACCTCAATAGTCCCAACTGGCACGATGGCGGATGGATCTCTAACCACTTTCTTCAACATAGACACATGGAACACCGGGTGCAAACCGCATTCTTTGAGCGATTCAAGGGGCAATTCCAGCCTATACGCCACCCGTCCTATCCTTTGAGCGATCCGATATGGTCCGACGTACCTAGGGCTCAACTTCCCTTTCTTCCCAAACCGCATCACTCCCTTCATGGGATACACCTTCAAGAACACCCAATCATCTACCTGGAACTCCAATTCTCTTCGACGAACATCCACATAGGATTTCTGACGACTCTGAGCAGATTTCAGCCTCTTCTAAATGACTCTAACTTTTTCCATAGTTTGGTGCACAAGATCTGGACCTAACAATTCCGTCTCACCAGCTTCGAACCATCCAATAGGAGATCTACACCTTCTTCCGTACAATGCCTCAAACGAGGCCATCTGAATACTAGCATGAAAGCTGTTATTGTAAGCAAATTCAAAAAGCGTCAAATGGTCATCCCAACTACCTTTGAAATCTAAAACACAAACCCGTAACATATCTTCAAGCGTCTGAATAGTCCGCTCCGCTTGACCATCAGTCTTTGGATGGAAACCCGTGCTGAGATTCACCTGAGTACCCAAACCTTGCTGAAATTTCCTCCAAAAATTAGCTGTGAGCTGGGCCCCTCGATTCGAGATAATAAAAGTTGGAGTGCCATGAAGTCTAACTATTTCCTTTATATACAACTGAGCGTACCGTCCTGCAGTATCGGTGGTCTTGACTGGCAAAAAGTGAGCTGATTTGGTGAGTCAATCCACTATCACCCAAATTGAGTCGAACTTGCGCTGAGTGCGAGGCAACCCTACCACGAAATCCATGTTGATCATCTCCAATTTCCACATCGGTATTTCCATAAGATGAGTTAATCCACCTGGCCGCTGATGCTCGTCCTTCACCTGCTGATAATTCGTATATCTAGACACGAAGTCTGCCACACCCCTCTCCATACCACTCCACCAATAAATTTCCCAGAGATCATGATACATTTTCGTAGAACCTGGGTGCACAGAATACCTGGAGCTATGAGCCTCCGCCATTACCCTCTCCCGAAGATTATCTACATCTGAAACGCATAGCCTACCTTGACATCGCAATACCCCAACATAGTTGCCGAGTGAAAATGTTGAAATCTTGTTATTCAGAATTGCCTCCTTCAACTGTGCCAATGCTGGATCAATAAACTGCTTTTCTTTGACTTCCGCTACAAGTGACGATTCTGCTCCATTATGCACCATAATCTCCCCTTCGTCTGAGGTCAAGAGACAAACCCCCAAACTTGCCAATTGATAAACCTCCCAAGCCAAGGGCCTCTGATCCTCTTCCAAATGAGCCAAACTACCCATAGACTTCCAACTGAGAGCGTTGGCCACCACATTCGCCTTTCCTGGATGGTACAAGATGTTCATATCATAGTCCTTAAGCAATTCTAACCACCTCCGCTGCCTTAGATTCAGCTCCTTCTGCTTGAATAAATACTGAAGACTCTTGTGGTCTGAGAATACGTCCACGTGGAACCCATAAAGATAATGCCGCCAAATTGTTAATGCAAACACCACTGCCGCGAGCTCCAAATCATGCGTCGGATAATTCTTCTCGTGATTCTTGAGTTCCCTTGAAGCATATTTTATAACCTTCCCATGTTGCATCAACACACACCCAAAACCAACCCTTGAAGCATCGCAATAAACCACAAATCCCTCTATACCTTCTGGCAAGGTCAATACCGGTGTCGAAGTCAATCTCGACTTAAATTCCTGAAAACTCTTCTCACAAGCGTCGGACCACTGGAACTTCACTACTTTATGCGTCAATTTAGTCAATGGGGAGGTGAGGGTAGAGAATCCCTCCACAAACTTCAGATAATACCCAGCTAGACCCAAGAAACTGCGAATCTCTGTCGGGGTCGTTGGTCTAGGCCAATCTTTCACTGCCGCGAACTTCTGGGGATCAACCTGAATCCCTTCTCTGGAAACAACATGACCCAAAAAGGTGACTGATTCTAGGCAAAACTCACATTTCGAAAATTTAGCATACAACTGGTGATGATGAAGAGCCTGCAGAACTACCCTGAGGTGATTAGCATGATCTTCCCGACTCCGCGAGTAGACAAGGATGTCATTAATAAAAACAATCACGAAGGAGTCTATAAATGGCTTGAAAATGCGATTCATAAGATCCATGAAAGCTACTGGAGCATTGGTCAGCCCAAAGGACATTACCAAAAATTCAAAATGACGATAACGAGTTCTGAAGGCGGGCTTAGGAATATCCTTCTCTCTGATCTTCAACTGATGATACCCAGACCGTAAATCAATTTTGGAGAAGAACCTCGCACCTTGCAATTGATCGAACAAATCATCTATTCGAGGCAATGGATACTTGTTTTTGATAGTGACTTTGTTGAGGTGCCGATAAGCGATACACATCCGAAGCGACCCATCCTTCTTTCTGACGAAAAGAACCGGAGCGCCCCACAGCGACACACTCGGTCGAATGAACCCCTTTTCTAATAAATCCTTCAACTGCTCCTTTAACTTCCTCAACTCTGTCGGCGCCATTCTATATGGTGGAATAGATATTGGCTGCATATCTGGTAGTACATCAATTACGAAATCGATCTCTATATCTAGCGGAATCCCTGGAAGCTCATCCGGAAATACTTCAAGAAACTCATTCACAACAGGCACGGACTCAGGAGCAGTAACCTTTGAAGTGGTATCCGCAACCCGGGCCAAATGATAGACACACCCCTTTTTAATCATCTTCGAGGCCTTAAGGCAGGAAATAAACCTAGCCTTCGGCACCACACAATTTCCCTTCCACTCAATAACCGGCTCATTAGGAAACTCTAGCCTCATGATTCTGGGTCGGCAGTCGAGTTTAGCAAAGCACGAATAAAGCCAGTCCATCCCCATAATAGTATCAAAATCTACCAACCCAAGCTCAATAATATCGGCCGTGGTAACGCGACCACATACCGTGACAACACAATCCTTATAGACTCGCGCGACTGTAATAGAATCACCAACCGGAGTCGATACAGAGAACGGCTCATGAAGTTGTTCGGGTTCTATCCCAAAACTTGGAGCAATAAACGGGGTAACATAAGACAAGGAGGATCCCGGATCAATAAGAGCATAAAAATCAAGTGCTTGAACAGTCAGAATACCTATAACAACATCTGGAGAAGCCTCCGCATTCTGGCGACCACTCAAAGCATAGAATCGGTTGGGTCCACCTCTACCTAGAGCTCCACCCCTAACTGCACCACGCCCCGCTAGAGCTGGAGGACGCCTTGAAGATGTGGCGAGTGAAGAGCCGGATGACTAAGCAAAACCCTTACCCCTGCCCTGACTGGGCGCACGGCAATCCCGCTGAATATGACCTCTCACTCCACACCCGTAGCACACCGGGAGATCCAGATAACAAGACTCAGTATGGAACCTCCAACACTTGGGGCACGGAGCCCTCCCCTGCTGCTGGAACATCCCTCCTGGGCAACCTGACTGATGGGGTCTCCTGTTGTCTGATCTTGGTCCCCAACGACTGCTCTGCTGGAAACGGTGCACTGATGGCGGTGCACTGGCTGAGGACTGTGCATAGGACTGGGATGGCCCTTATAACCCTCTCCCATGAATTGGTATCCCTCCTCCAACTGAACTCCCCGAGTGGCCCGCTGACCGGGCCTTGCTGCTACTCTCTCTCTCTCTAACCTTATCTTCAATTTCCTAGCCTCTGTAGCCTGGGCAAATCCCAAAATTCTCCCATAATTCATGTCTGAGTGCAAGGCAACTGTAGCAGCTTCATTCACAACCGAGGGTCTAAGGCCTTGAACGAAACGTCGAACCCTGGCATCCATAGTCGACACCAAGATAAGAGAATATTTAGACAACCACACGAACTCCATGTGGTACTCCCACACACTCATATTACCCTGCTTGAGGACCTCAAACTCAGTAGCATGGGCTGCCACAGTCTCGGCAGGCAAGATTTGATCCATGAAAGCATCCACAAACTCGTCCCATCTAGCCGGAGGACTTCCCTCCCCATGGGAACCCTCCCACATCTCGAACTAGGAATATGTTGCTCCTCTCAACCTATACGAAGCTAACTCAACCCCCTTTGTCTCTGTAGCCTTCATCACCCGAAGGGTCTTGTACATCATCAAGAAAATCCTGTGGATCGGCCTCTGGATCCGTACCTGAGAACTCTCGAGGGGCCAACCGCAGAAACTGGTTGAATCTAGAGTCGTCGGAATCTCCCTGTCCGCTGGAGAACGCAAGGGTAGTATGAGATCTTTGGGCCTAAGCGGCCACCAACTGAGTCAACATATGAATAGCTCTTCCGAGGTCCCCATCGGACGTACCGGGACTGGAAGCTGGAACTATAGAGGGATCAGGAATATCAGCGGGAGGGATTGCAGCACCCTCCGCTGCCGTAGGAACAGGAACACTTTGATCTGGAATAGAAGGGTCAGGTGATTCAAGGTTGGGGAGTCACTCTCACCCGCACTATCTGGTCTAGAATTCACAGTCACCCACGGGGTGGCATTGGCCTCAAGGCCGAGTCAAGCTCTCTTCTTTGGTGCCATTACTGAAAGTTTCGGAACAAAGCACGAATTAGGCAAGGATATTTTCACCTTCCGGTTCACCGCACGATATAGAATAACAATGAAAGGGTAATTTCCTAAATGTCCATGTAGACCCCTAATTATAGATGTGGTCGACAACACACCTATAAGACGGGCTCTACTAGACATGGCTCCGAGATATCCTAGGACTCTTTTAAAAACCTTAGGCTCTGATACCAAGTTTTTCACGCCCCAAAATCGAGGGCCAAGACCAGCGCCTAACCGGGTGAACCCAATCAAGCGGACCTGGATTGCCTTTCCTGCCCAACGTATTACCCCGCGTTCATAACATGCATTATTTCGTGTGAGTTGGCTGATTTTAGTTTTAAAATACATTTTACAACATATCTCCATTTGTTTCCTCTTTTAACATTTCAACGGTTGATATTCAAACATACATAATACATACATAACTTTCCAACATGATCCGTGGTTCCGAGTACGTACTGTTATTACCCAAAAATACACATATACACCCACATCATGTCTACGGAGCCTCAACGAATACTAGGGATTTTACATAACTTGCTAGTAACAAGGCCCCGACTATACCTTTACAATATAAACAAAAGTGGGTGGTTTCATCCACACACGGCCCCGAGGAGAAGAGGGGCTCACCACAACTGTTGCAGAGATGAAGAGGAGGTACCACTAACGGTGGGCTGAGATACATGCAATTGCACCACCTACATCCATATAAAAGATGTAGCGCCCCCGGCAAAAGGGACATTAGTACTGTGGAATAGTACTAGTATGTATGAACAACCTTTATCCTAAGTACAATCAACCAATATATAGATAAGAAAAAGGACAGCAATAGGACCAACAATCAAAACACACGGAAAGAGACAATCAAAGTCAACAATTTTATAATCTCTCCTTTTTCCCTTTCCAACACCACCATATTCATGAGTTTCATCAATTTCATATCAATAGTGATAAAGATCACTTTTCCACTCTTATTACCTCGGCCACCCTTATTACCTCGGCCACCCTTATCACCACAACCCACACCTTATTACTTCGTGTTGCGGCGCGCAACCCGACCCCGCCTGACAATTTATATTTCATAACACACCACCAATAATTTCATCACAACAGCAACAACAACAAACAATTTCATTATAAGAACTTTCCTTTCAAGGATAACAAATTCAACAACAACACCAAATAATTTCATCACATGGGCCTTCATTTCAAGGGTCACAAATTCACATTTAACAATTCATTTACTTGGGCTCAAGGCACCCCAAACATTCATCAAGCAGAAATTTATGCACAAGGTGTTGCCATAATCGTTCAACTTATTTACAATGCTTCATATCAATAACTTTAAACTACTACCATCTTTGCACATAATAAGGTAGGCACGCCAAGTCACAATTCAAAATCTCATCTAACACAGTGGGGTGGCAATCAACTAGACAGTCAATTCACATATTTTCATATAAGTACACATACCATATGCTTACCACAACAAGAGGGATTTTAAAAGGATTAAAGTTAGCCATACATACCTGGAGTCGAAATCCCTTTTCTAACTTTTACTCACAAATCACCGAACCGACTAGTACCGTCAATCTAGTTCACAATTAAACATATTCAACTTAGAATTGGAAGTCATGCATGCAATTCGGACTCTCCTAAGAATTTTCCCAAACACTATGTGACCCCATTAGATTACCAATCCCATCTTTGTGAAATTTACCCCAAACCACTCCCTCTTACTAGATTAACACCATCATTAAACATGCATGCAAGGTCTTAGTTAATAATTTCAAGAATCAATCCATGCAAATCCTCCCTTTGTTTAAAATCAGGGAACCCTTACCTGCTAGAATGAGGAAGAAGGAGATTACTCGAAATACCAGGCCTGAGAGACTTTGAAAATCACTTTGGTGGAAGAACCACTTTCTCTCTCAAGAACTCTCCTTTCCTTCTCACCATTTTGTTCAGAAAACATGTTAAAATGAAGGGGTGGGGTGTTTTAATGAACTGGGGGTCGGGTTTTAAGATTAGAAAAACAATTAGGAGCCCGGCACAGGAATGCGGTCAGGAATGGGATCGCATTCCTGACATGCGGTCCGCAGACCGATCGCAGAATGGCCCTCAAGATGGGCCAACTTTAAAAACACACTGTGCATACACGTTATGCGATCGCACAGTGTGTCGCATAACCTCCCTCACCAAAAACCAATGGGCAAGAATGCGACAATTATGCGGTCCGAAGAACTGAAATGCGATCGTATAATGGACCACATAGTTGTCCTCAAATTGGGCAGTGGCCTGCCCAGGTATGCGACCATTATGCAGTCTGCATACCCGTTATGCGATCGCATAGTGCGTCGCATAACGCCCAATTTCTGGAAAATTACATCTTTCAACTTCCGGGGTGCTTTTATTCAAACTAGGTCCATTTTGTTTTTGAGGATTTCTACAGTAATAACAACTCGGGGACTTATTCGGGCATTATATTAAACAAGAAATTTTACGGGTCCTTACACACAGGAACAAAATAAATAGTTAGAACCTCAACACTGACATCCCTCACAAAAGCAAAATACGATAAACATCCCTTTTCTATCATACTTTGGGCCTTCAGGTAAGAAATCACCCTACTAGGCACATACTCAATAGAACCTCTCCACTCAACCCTTGTAAATCCTTGAATAGATAAGGTCACGGTCTTAGCATGAAAATCAAGAACAGCATGACACGCGGATAGCCAATCCATGCCCAATATCACATCAAAATCAACCACGCTAAGCAACAACAGATCCACTTGGGTCTCCAGACCCCCAATTGATATCACACACGACCGATACACACGGTCTACAACAATAGTATCGCTAGCCGGAGTTGACACATGAAGAGATGTAACTAGTGACTCACGGGGCATATCTAGAAAATGGGCAAAATATGATATAACATAGGAATACGTAGAACCAAGATCAAATAAGACCAAAGCATCTCAGTGACAGACTAAGACAATACCTGTAATCATTGCATCTGAAGACATAGAATCAGGTGTGTCTTCGAGTGAATAAATACGAGCCTGACCTCCACCTGCTCGACCTCCCCTTCTAAGGCGGCCTCTAGTTGTCTAACCCCCACCCCTAGATGTCTGGGATGGTGGTGAAGAAACTGGAGCTTAAGTCGAGGGCTGATCCCTCAAATGTGATGACCCAGCCTGACAAAGAGGACACTGCCTCCATACATGCGCAAACTCTCCACACGCGAAACAACTCTCTGGAGCTGGAGACGAGGACTCAAGGGAACCCCTAGCACTAGGATAACCACCACAAGAACCATGCATAGAGGAACCCTGAACTGATGGTGCTCGGGATGAACTCTGGGTTGGAAGAGCACTGAATGAAGAATGGCCCGGATGAGAACTGCGAGGACCCTGCCCGGATGATGCACCACTAAAAGTTGGGCGAACTGGCTGAGGAGGCCTAAATGAGCAGCCTCTGCTATGCTGAAACTGTCCTCTAGAAAAAGCACTACCGAAACTACCAGATCCTTGAGGCCTCTTCGCCTCCCTTTCATTACGCTCCTGACGGTGATTTGCCTCAATATCTCGGGAAATATCCACGACCTGCTTAAAAGCAGCGCACAAGACCCTCTCTCTGGTCATTAGAATATGAATCTAATAAGTGAGGCCATCCACGAACCTCCTAATCCTCTCACTCTCAGTAGGGACCAACTCTGAAGCATGACGAGCTAGCTCTGAAAAGCCAATCTCATAATGCGTCACTGTCAACTTACCCCGACGCAACTTCTCAAACTGTCTATGTAGCTTCTCTCTGTGAGACTGGGGAACATACTTCTCTAAAAAGAGAGTGGAGAACTGCTGCCAAGTAAGGGGTGCTGCACCTACAGGTCTACGCCTCTCATAAGACTCACACCAAGTGAATGCAACTCCTGAGGACTGGAAAGTAGTAAACGAGACCCCACTTGTCTCCAATATCCCTGCAGTGCAAAGAATCCTCTAGCACTTGTCTAAGAAACCCTGGGCATCCTCGCCCTCACACCACTGAATGTCGGAGGCTGAAGTCTACCGAATTCTCCAACATGCGTTGCTCATCATCAGCCATCACTGGAACCACAAAATCCTAAGTTTGTGCAACCGGCTGGGCTGGAGCTGCCCTCGGTGTCTGAAGTCCCTGAACAACCTACTCAAGTGTACGGGCAGCTAGAGTCTAAGTGTCTCCCCCAGCGTGAGAAGTGGCGGCAGTAATAGAAATAACGAATACCTGTGCAAGACTGGTGCACACAGTCAAAATCTAAGCCACAGCCTCCTGAAGACCCGGAATCACAATAGGCACTACCGGTGCATGAGCCGGTCCCGCTAGAACATCTGCAGTGGGGACCTGATCTTGAACAATAGGCGGGTCCACGGTTACTGCCCCATCTGCTGCACGGGCTGCACCCCAACCTCTACCATGACCTCGACCGCGGCCTTGACCGCTTGCTGGTCTAGCTGGTATCTGGTAACCCTGATCGGTAGCGCGTGTCCTCACCATCTGTGAGAGAATGAAAACAACAGAAGTTTAGATTTCTAGAATCAACAGATTCGCACGACGAAATTAAAGAATGTGAGAATTTTCCTAAGGGTTCCGTAGCCTCTCGAAGATAAGTACAGATGTCTCCGCACCGATCCGCAAGACTCTACTAAACCTGCTTATGACCGGTGAGTCCTATGTAACCTGGCTCTGGTACCAACTTGTCACGACCCCAAACCTAAGCTGGCCATAATGGCGCCTATCATGAACTAGGCTAGCCAACCTACCGCGAAATAACATAAATACTTTCCATTAAATTCAAAACTATTCGATATTTCATAAATTTCCCCGATTAACATTTCAAACAACACAGATAGCGAAAGCATTTAAAACAAACACCGCCCCAAAACCAGGAGTCAACTGTCATGAGCATTTATAAAACAATACAACGAAATGCTATTTCCTTACTACAATAAGTTCTAGGAATAGATAGTAAATGACAGGATAAGAAGGGAAAAGGGTATGCTGTGGACGCCGAGCAGCTACCTCAAAATCCTAAACCGGCTCCAAGAAAATGCGGAAGAAGCTAGCGCTCAAACCCAGAACCTGAATCTTCACACAGGGTGCAGGGAGTAATGTGAGTAAGCCAATTCAGTAGTAATGAAAGTAAATAGTGTCTAAGTCTACGAAACACGTAAAAGTAGTCATCAATGCATAGTAGATGAAATCCTTCTTTCCGAAACACATATACAATATCATGTAACATTTATAAATCGATTTCGATAAAATATCCCTTTTGATAATGTACATTTTCACAAATCCCATAGAAATCAAAATGATTCAGTATATAAAACTAACAGACTCCATAATAGCCTTTCAGATGAAAACATGTATCATAAACTGCCCTCGGGCGTATCATCACTCAGCATGAGTCACTCACCATGTCTCACTATCACTCAGTATCAGCTCCTCGGGATACCTCACAGTCACTCATACCTCCCAAATAACTCGTCATTCGGCACTCGCACTCAAAAGGTACATGCGCTCACTGGGGGTGTACAGACTCTGGAGGGGCTCCTGCAGCCAAAGCGTGAATATCAAGCCATCTCGTGACGTAATCACTCAGGCTTTCGGCCTCTCACATATTATAAACAGTGTAACATGTTGCGGCATGCATCCCAACCAAATAATATCCTCACAACATAGGCCCTCGGCCACACTCAGTCATATATATCTCAAAAAGCCACTCGGGCTATCAATAAGACGAGGTACTCAACCCAAAATATCATTTTATATCAAAAAATAGTGTAAATAAAACTGAGTTTCGAAATCAGTTTAACAGAATATGAATGAGTTTAAATCATAAGTCAAACAGTGAGGAATAGCAGTAAACAGCCCCCAAGAGATTTAAACAGGTCGGCACAAGGCCCCAAACATGGCGTACAGCCAAAGATTGTAATAGTCTTAAAACATGAATATCATATGAGTTAGAATCAAATACGCAACTTAATAGTTGCCACGAGATGGACCAAGTCACAATCCCCCATCAGTGCGCACTACACACTCGTCATCTAGCATGTGCGACACTCCAAAACAGTGATAAAATGTGAAGTCTTGGATTTCATACCCTCAGGACAAGATTTACAGTCATTACTTGCCTCGAACAGGCCCAAATACTAATCCGCGATGCCTTTGCCTCTAGATTCGACCTTTGATTGCTCCAAATCTAACCAAAATCAGATTTATACCATCAATATATGCTAAGAAACAAAGCCCATTCGAAAAATATCAAAATTTAAGCACAAATCCCGAAATTGGTCAAACCCGACCCCTGGGCCCACATCTCAAAATTTGATAAAATCATATTACAGGAATACTTATCCTCCCACGAGTCTATACAATCAAGAACATCAAAATCGGACCTTAAATCCTCCATCAAAGGTCTTCAAATCATAATCCCTAATTCTCCAATTTTAGGGTTTAATTCCCTCTAATATATGGTCTAATTTGTTAGAAATCAATATAGAATCGAGTATTGAGTTCAAAAATCTTACCTCCAAGTGTTTCCCTTCGATTCCCTCTTCAATCCCTCTCAAAAAGCTTCAAAACCGCTATACAATGGTGAGAAAGCTAAAAATCGCGAAGACCTCTATTTAAACGTTCAGCCCAGGCATTTTTCCATAATCGCGATCGCGGAAAAACCATCGCGATCGCGAAGAACAACTTTGCTAGCTCCTGAAATAACACTACGCGAACGCATCCCTATACATGAGAACGTGATGCTCTGCCCCCCACTCCTACGCGATCGCAGACCACTAACCGCGTTCGCGATGAACAAACGCGTGGCCCCAGCTTTGATCCACTTAACCTTACGTGAACGCGACCGAACCCGTGCGTTTGCGATGCTTCACCAGATGAAACATCGTGATCGCAACCCTTAGTGCGCAAACGTGAAGATTATACTTGGCTTCCTCCACAAATGCTCTACGCGATCGCGAGTCTCCTCATGTGATCGCGAAGAAGGAGCCTCTGCAACAGAACAGAAGAAAAATTTGCAACTCTCAAAACCACGAGCTTGGTGCAATAACCTCCCGAAACTCACTCGAGTCCCTCTAAACCTCAACCAAACATGCCAACATATCCCCTAACCTCATTCAAACTTAGTCTAGCCTTCGAAACACTCAAAACAACGCTAAAACACCAAATTCACCTCGAATTCAAGCCTAAGAACTTAGAAACTTCTAAATTTCGCCAATGATGTTGAAACCACCCGAAACAAGTCTGATTGACCTTAAAATTTGCACACACATCCAAAATGACACTACAAACCTCTTCCAACTTCCGGAATTCTATTCCGACCCCAGTAGCCTATTTTCCACTGCCGACCGGAAATCGCAAAAAACTTAATTTCGCCATTCAAGCCAAATTCTAGTCCGGGACTCAAAACCACATTCCGAACACACTCCTAAGTCCCAAATCACCTAACGAAGTTATGCAAGCCATAAAATACACATTCCGAGGTTGTTTACCTATAATTCAACTCCCGGTTGACTTTTCCAACTATTAAGCCAATTTAAGAGACTAAGTGTCTTAATTCTCACAACGACCACCCCGAACCCAAACAAACTAACCCAACACAACCTAATTAGGATAAGCAACACACGATAAAGCACAAACAGGGAATACAGGGCTTATTTAATGGAACGTCCGGTCGGGTTGTTATATTCTCCCCCTCTTAACCAAACGTTCATTCTCGAACCGGTCTCGAAACATACCTGGAGTCTCAAATAATTGAGGATATCTGCTCCGCATTTCCCGTTTGGTCTCCCAGGTGGCCTCCTCCACCGGCTTCCCTCTCTACTGCACTTTCGCTGAAGCTATATCCTAAGATCCCAACCTTCTGACCTGATGACCAAAATAGCCACTTGCTCTACCTCATAAGACATATCACCCTCTAGTTGAACTGAGCTGAAATCCAAGACATGAGACAGGTCACCAACGAACTTCCAGAGCATGGAAGCATGGAATACCAGATGAACACTCGATAAGCAAGACTATAAGACACCTCTCCAACTCTCTAAAGCACCTCAAAAGGCCCAATGAACTGGGGACTCAACTCGCCTTTCTTCGCGAACCGCATAACACCCTTCATGGGTGAAACCTTCAGCAGCACCTTCTCCCCAACCATGAAATACATGTGCCGGACCTTCTGGTCCGCATAACTTTTCTGCCTACATTGCGCCGTGCGAAGCCGTTTCTGAATCAACTTCACCTTATCAAACGCATCCTGTACCATGTCTCTACCCAATAGCCTAGCCTCACCCGGCTAAAACCAACCAACCGGAGATCTACACCTCCAACCATATAAACCTCATACGGAGCCATCTGGATACTCGACTGATAACTATTATTATATGCAAAATCCGCGAGTGGAAGAAACTGGTCCCATGAACCCCCAAAATCCATGACACAAGCACGCAATATGTCCTCCAGAATATGAATAGTGTGCTCTGACTGCCCGTCCATTTGAGGATGAAATGTTGTGCTCAAATCGACCTGAGTACCTAACTTTCTTTGCACGGCCCTCTAAAACTGCGATGTAAATTGAGTACCTCTGTCAGAAAGTATAGAAACTGGAACACCATGCAACCGGACAACCTCCCGTATAAACATCTCAACTAACCGCTCTGAAGAATAGGTATTACCAATAGGAATGAAGTGCGCAGACTTGGTCAGCCGATCCAGAATAACCCATATAGCATCAAACCTCTTAGAAGTCTGTGGGAGCCCAACTACAAAGTCCTTGGTGATCCGCTCCCACTTCCACTCCGGAATATCCAACCTCTGATGTAATCCCCCTGGTCTCTAGTGCTCATACTTGACCTGCTGGCAATTGAGACACCGAGCTACAAATCCAACAATATCCTTCTTCATCCGCCTCCACCAATAATGTTGTCTCAGATCCTGATACATCTTCGCGGCACCCGGATGGATGGAATATCGCGTGTTGTGGGCCTTTACTAAAATCAACTCTTGAAGCCCCTCAACATTAGGCACAGATATCCGACCCTGCATCCTTATGACTCCATCATCACCGATAACTACATCTCTGGCATCACCTCGCCGGACTCTGTCCTAAAGAACTAGTAAGTGTGGGTCATCATATTGGTGCTCTCTGATTCGGTCATAAAGAGAAGACCTGGAGGCTACACAAGCCAATACCCCGCGGGGCTCCGATAGATCCAATCTCACCAATTATGTAAAGACCAGTAGAATGTTTGACTAAAAATGATGCCCGGATAGATCCCCATGTTGATATAACTATAGAAATTCTTAAATCAGACCTTTTTGGAGTGAAAAGTACCCCAGGACTTAGAGGATAGAATTTTTCCAATTGTGCGAATCTGCGGTCCACTATGCGATCGCATATCAAGTATGCGGACCACACAGTGGTCGCATAGTTGGACAGGTTGCTGTCCTTTTTGAGGACAACTATGCGGTCCAAAATGCAATCGCATATCATGTATGCGGGCAGCATAGTTATCGCATAATTTGACCTGAGTGTTTTGCGGAGGGAGTTATGCGGCGCACTATGCGATCGCATAACAGGTATGCGGACCGCATAGTTGCCGCATACCCGGGTAGATTCTTTTTCTTTTTGGCACAGCTGAAGGCCATTAATGCGGAAGGTTTGCGGACCGCATAACCGAAATGCGATCGCATTCCGGACTGCAAACCTGCATCGGGGCTCCTATTTCCTAATTTTTAAAACCCGACCCCTCATAATTTTAACTATTTTCTGATAAAATAGAGAGAGGAGAGAGTGGGTTCTAGTGAGAGAGAGTCCCAACTTCATCAATTTGATCCACCATCTCTACTCAGGCCTCAAATTGATCGAGTAGGGCACCATTTTATTCACTACAAGAGGTAAGCTTCTACCCCATCAACCCTAATTTCCAGATTTTTGTTAAAATGAAACATGGATAGGTTAGTTCATGAAGATGGGGGTAGGAATCTTGCACGAATGTAACCAACAAGTCATAATCTTGTAAAGGGAAATGGGTTAGAATAATCTTTCACTAAAAAGAGGCCATTTAATATAGAGGAACACCTAGTGTTTGATAGAATGCTAAAGTGAGTTAAAGACATGATCATTATTCCTAATTCTAAGTTCAAATGTTCCAGCTTGTGAACTAGATTAAAGGTGCTAGAAGGTCCGGTGAATTGTGGTAGAAATCTAAGGAAAAATCCCAAATTAAGGTATGTATGGCTAACTTTAATCTTTGTAGAATCGTCACGCTAGTGTCCGAGCATTTGGTTTGAGTTCCCTACCTGATCATATTTGGATTGATTCTTCTAATGTGTTCAGGCGTAAGATTCGGTTCTCTGATTGTCTTAGTTGTTTACCATGTCACCATGTTACTCAAAATTGTGAAATATGATTATTTATGCTTATCCTATCATGTGCACAATTCATCATATGTCGGAACTTATCGATATGAAGGGTTGTTCTACTAAATGAATGAAAATGGTAACGAACTCAATTGTTAAATGTATCCAAGTGCCAAAGGCTATGTAGTAAATGATGGGAAGGAATGTGAATTGATATAATTAAGTTAAATTGTTATGGCGTATCTTACATGTCTCACTGTTTTTGTAAAGGTTATTGTGCCCCTTGATTTCACTTGGTTCTCCGGTTGCTATAAACTTATACTCTTAGTGATAGAATTTCTTGCGATTGAGTTGTTGCTTATTCAAACTATGTCCGGTGAGATCGGGCTGTGCACCGCAACAGGAGGAATAAGGATGGTATGTAAAGAAGGAACAAGGGTGCAATGTGATTGTATAAGGGATAGGATTGCGCGCCGCAACAGGAGAAAATTGGAATAAGAAACCGTGAGACTCTCATTTGTGTTCTCTGTATTTTTGTGCAGCATTGTTTGATTTCCATGACTGTCTTCTACTTATGTACTGTTGATTCTACTTAGAGTGAAGTTTTTTCATACATACTAGTACTGTTCCATGGTACTAACGTCCCTTTGTCCGATGGTGCTACATCTTTTAAGTTGATGTAGGTGGTTCTATAGCAGGTAGCATCGATCGACGATAGTGGTGCTTTCTCCTCATCCCTTCAGCAGTTCTGGTGAGCCCCTTTACTCCCGGGGTCGTGAGTAGTTACATGTTGATCTCTTCTGTACATGTTGTCCCTTTTGGAGGTATAGCCGGGGCCTTGTCGCCGGCCGGTCTATGTTCACTTTTCCATAGTCTTAGAGACTCCGTAGACACTTATGTGGGCTGTGAATATGTTTTGGGTAGTTGTTGGATTTAATCATAATCGTGATTCCGTATCGTGAATATTGTAATTGGTATGTATGTTATAAAAGGTCTAATGTTGGTAATGGTGAAAGAGGAAAATGGACTTACTGTAATGAACATATGTATGCCTTTGAGTTATCTCTCGCTTCCTCATGTAAATAATGTATGCTATAAAAACGGGGAGAAACGAGTTGGGTAGGAAAGGCTAAACAGGCTTGCTTGACCGGGTCACTCGGTTAGACGCCGGTCCCGTCCCTCGGTTTTGGGGCGTGACAAACTTGGTATCAGAGCCTAAGGTTTTAAAAGTGTGTAGGGATGTCTCGGAGCCGTGTCTAGTAGAGCCCTTCTTATCGGTGTGTTGTCGACCACATCTTTAATTAGGGGGATGCTTGGACATTTAGGAATACTAATCTTCATTGTTATTGTGTATCGTGCGATGGAGTTAAAGGTGAAGTTGTTCCTCTCTAACTCGTGCATTATTTCAACTTTCAGTACCTGGCACCCAGGAAGAAAGCTTGACTCGTCCTAGAGGATAATGCCACCCCAGGAGTGGCTATAAATTCCTAATCTGATGGTGCGGGCGAGAATAATTCTCCGACCATGAATCAGCCTGACTCCTCCACTCCAGGCCAAACCATTCCAATTTCTGCTCCAGTAGAGGGTGCTACAATCCCTCCCGCTGATATTCCTATCCTCCTCCAGCTCCAGCTTTCGGTCCCGGTATTTCTGATGGGGACCTTAGGGGATCTATTCAGATGTCGACACAATTGGTGGACTCTCAGAACCAAAGATCAAATGTTACCCCCACATTCTCTAGTGGTCAAGGGGATTCCTCAGGTTCCAGGGTTAACCGGTTTCTTCAGCTAGCCCTTCCAGAGTTCACAGGTACTGACCCCAAGGATGATCCTCAAGATTTCATCGATGAGATGTACAAGACCCTCCGAGTTATGCGTGCTACTGAGACGGAGGGAGTACAGTTGGCATCTTACCATCTGAAAGGGGCGGCGTATTCGTGGTTTGAGATGTGGGAGGATTCCCGGGAGGAGGGGAGCCCTCCGGCGAGGTTGAGTGAGTTTGTAGATGCTTTCATAGACCATTTCTTGCCCGCCGAGACTAGGGCAGCCCGAGCATCAGAGTTTGAGGTCCTCAAGCAAGGTAATAGAAGTGTGTGGGAATATCATATAGAATTTGTGTACCTGTCCAAGTATGTTGTTCATATGATGCCGACCATGGAGGCCCGAGTTCGCCGATTTGTGTAGGGCCTTGGTCCCTTGGTTATTAATGAAGTTGCCACAACTTCTCTACATTCTGACATGAACTATGGGAAGATTGTGGGATTCTCCCAGGCTACAGAGGCTCGAAAGCTGAATCTAGGTATGGGTCGAGAAGGTGGTAGTAGGGGTTGGTCAGTGGACAACCCTGGGGATTCATTTGGAGGTGGGAGACCAGTCCTCGGAGGAGGGTCATCAGGGCCACCCCAGTCTTATGCTCAGTCCTCAGTTAGTGCCCCATCACCAAGGCGTCATCATCATCATCATCAGGGAGGTCTCTTTGGGGCCAGTTCAGCAGGAGGTTCCATCAGTCGGGTCGTTCAAGTGGGATGTTCCAACAGTAGCGGAGGGTCCCATGCCCTAAGTGTGGGATAATTCATTCTGAGCCTTGTTACTTAGATATCACGGTATGCTATAGATGCGGAGTGAGGGGCCATGTTTAGCGAGACTGTCGTGCACCCAATCAGGGCACAGGTAGGGGTACTGCTCAACCATCCAGTTCGTCAGCCGCTACATCTTCAGCACGCCCTCCAGCACCTGCAGGGCGCGATGCAGCTAGGGGTAGAGCACGGGGTCAAGGGGGACCCGATCGGTTATATGCTTTGAGTGGTTGCCAGAGTGCTGAGGCTTCTCTAGATGTTGTCACAAGTATTCTGATTGTTCAAACACATGATGTTTATGCTCTTATTGCTCACGAATCTTCATGGTCATATGTTACTCCATTTATTGCTTCGAGTTTTGGGATAGAGCCCGAACAGCTTCATGAGCCGTTCTCAGTGTCGACTCCGGTTGGTGATTCTATTACGGCCGCGCGAGCCTATAGGAATTGTGTTGTCATGGTGTGTGGTCGATATACCACGGCCAATCTGATTGAGCTAGGAATGGTAGATTTTGATGTTATCATGGGGATGGATTGGCTCTACTCGTGCTTTGCTAAACTCGACTGCCAAACCAGAATTATGAGGCTCGAGTTTCCTAATGAACTAGTTATTGAATGGAAAGGGAATGATGTTGTGCCGAGGGGTAGGTTTATTTCCTATCTTAAGGCCTCCAAGATGATCATGAAGGGGTGCATCTATCATTTGGTCTCGGTTGCGGACACCACTTCAGAGGTGCCTGCTCCCGAGTCAGTGCCGGTTGTGATCTATTTCGGAATTTATGTATTGCTAGATACATAGCCAATATCTATTCCACCTTATAGGATGGCGCCAGCAGAATTGAGGGAGTTAAAAGAACAATTGAAAGATCTATTAGAAAAGGGTTTCATTCGGCCAAGTGTGTCGCCTTGGGGCGCACGGTTGTCTTTGTCAGGAAGAAGGATGGGTCGCTTCGGATGTGTATTGAGTATCGGCAGCTCAACAAGGTCACCATCAAAAACAAATACCCATTGCCTCGGATAGATGATTTATTCGACCAATTGCAAGGTGCTATGTTTTTCTCCAAGATTGATTTACGGTCCGGGTATCACCAGTTAAAGATCAGGAAGCAGGATATTCCTAAGACCGCCTTCAGGACTCGTTATGGGAACTTTGAATTTCTGGTAATGCCTTTTGGGCTAACCAACGCCCCAGCAGCTTTTCTGGATCTTATGAATCGGGTTTTCAAACCATTCCTTGACTCCTCTGTGATTGTCTTCATTGACGATATCCTTGTTTATTCACGGAGTCAGGAAGATCATGCTAATCACCTTAGGGTAGTTCTGTAGACTCTCCATCAGCATCAGTTGTATGCAAAGTTCTCAAAATGTGAGTTTTAGCTAGACTCAGTCACCTTTTTGGGAAATGTTGTTTCCAGGGAAGGGATTCAGGTTGATCCCCAAAAGATAGTAGCACTGAAGGATTGGCCTAGGCCAACGACCCTGACGGAGATTCGCAGTTTCTTGGGTTTAGCTCGATATTATCGGAGGTTCGTGGAGGTATTCTCTACTCTCGCCTCCCCTTTGACTAAGCTGACGCAGAAAGCGGTTAAGTTTCAGTGGTCCGATGCTTAAGAAAAAAGTTTTCAAGAATTGAAATCAAGATTGACTTCGACACCGGTGTTGACCTTGCAGGAAGGTTTAGAAGGGTTTGTGGTGTATTGTGATGCTTCAAGGGTTGGTTTGGGATGTGTATTGATGTAGTATGGTAAGGTAATAGCGTATGCTTCTAGGCAGCTCAAGAATCACGAGACGAATTACCCGACGCATGATTTGGAGCTTGCGGCGGTTGTGTTTGCATTGAAGATCTGGCGGCATTATCTTTATAGGGTCCATGAGGACGTGTTTACAGACCACAAGAGTCTTTAGTAATTATTCAAACAGAAGGAATTGAACTTAAGGCAGCGGAGGTGGTTAGAATTTCTCAAGGATTATGATATGAATATTTTGTACCATCCAGGGAAGGCGAACGTGGTAGCCGACGCTCTTAGTCAGAAATCCATGGGTAGCTTGGCTCATTTGGAAGCAGGTCAGAGGCCTTTGGCTCAAGAGGTTTATCAGTTGGCCAGACTGGGGGTCTGCCTTTCGGCCTCAGATGAGGGGAATGTCGTGGTGCGTAATGGAGCAGTCTTCACTTGTAGCGGAAGTCAAAGGAAAGCAATTCAGGGATCCAACTTTGGCACAGTTGAGGGAAGCAATTTTGAATCACAAGACTTCAGCATTTTCACTCGGCAATGTTGACGTTGTTTTACGGTGCCTAGGGAGGCTATGTGTTTCGGATGTGGATAATCTTCGGGAGAGAGTTATGGCAGGGGCTCACAATTCTAGGTATTCTGTACACCTAGGTTCTACGAAAATGTATCGTGATCTCAAGGAGATATTCTGGTGGAATGGTATAAAGAGGGGTGTGGCGGACTTTGTGGCTAGGTGTCCGAATTGTCAGCAAGTAAAGCTTGAGCATCAGAGCCCGGTGGGTTGACGCAGCTTATGGAAATACCGATGTGGAAGTGGGCGATGATCAATATGGAATATGTGGTAGGTTTACCCCGCACTCAGCGCAAGTTTGACTCAATTTGGGTAATAGTGGATCGACTCACGAAGTCAGCACATTTCTTGCCAGTCAAGCCCACCGATACTGCAGAACAGTACGCTTAGTTGTATCTCAAAGAAATAGTCAGACTCCATGACACTCCAGTTTCTATTATCTCGAATCGAGGGGCCCAGTTCACAGCTAATGTTTGGAGGAAATTTTAGCAAGGTTTGGGTACTCAGGTAAATCTCAACACAGCTTTCCACCCACAGACGGACGGTCAAGCAGAACGGACTATTCAGACGCTTGAAGATATGTTGCAGGCTTGTGTTTTAGATTTCAAGGGTAGCTGGGATGATCACTTTCCACTTATAGAATTTGCTTACAACAACAGATTTCATGCTAGTATGCAGATGGCCCCATTTGAGGCATTGTACGGTAGGAGGTGTAGGTCTCCGATTGGATGGTTTGAGGTTGGTGAGGCGGAACTGCTAGGACCGGATCTTGTGCACCAAGCTATGGAAAAAGTTATAGTCATTTAGGAGAGGATGAAAACTACTCAGAGTCGTCAGAAATCCTATGCGGACGTTCGTCGTAGAGATTTGGAGTTTCAAGTAGATGATTGGGTATTCTTGAAGGTGTCTCCTATGAAGGGAGTGATGCGATTTGGGAAGAAAGGGAAATTGAGCCCAAGGTATGTCGGACCGTATCAGATCGCTCAAAGGATAGGACAGGTGGCATATATGCTGGAATTGCCCCCTGAAATGTCATTAGTGCACCCGGTGTTCCACGTGTCCATGCTAAAGAACGTAATTGGAGATCCGTCTGCCATCGTTCCGGTGGTGACCATTGAAATTAATGAAGAATTTTCATATGAAGATGTTCAGGTTACTATTCTTGATAGGGAAGTTCGTAGATTGAGAAACAAAGAGGTCGTTTCAGTTAAAGTATTATGGCAGAGTCAACAAGATGAAGAAGCCAGGTGGGAAGCGGAAAATGAAAAGAAAGAGAAATATCCCCATTTGTTTGAATAAGTCTAGTAGTGGTCGTGAGAACTGCCATCTCTAAGCAATTACACCTTTGTGTCAAATTTTGTGCAAGAACACCCCAGTCCCCTAATTATCCTACTATTGTGACTTCCCAAATTTGTACTACATTTGTAGGTGTTATGAATAGTTGGATCATGTGCAAATCCTTGAAATAGCTGAATTATGTGCAACTCATTGTAATAGTTGAATTATGTGCAAATTTGTGGTGTTAAACGAACTATGTGTAGCTGGTTGAAGTAGTTGAATATATACGACTTGTGGAGATAACCAAATTATGTGCAAGTTGTTGGAGTAATTGAAAATATGTGAAATTGGTTAAAAGTGCATTTCGGGGGTTATCTGATAGGTAGCTAGGCCTAATTACAAAGGAAACTCTGGCAAAAGTTTTTTGAAAATATCGAAGTTAGTGAAAGTTGGGACCTTTCAGAATCGGGGGTGCGCCCGGGATCTGATCGACCCTCGAATTATAGGTTTCCACCTTTTTGTCTTTAGCTTCTATCTCCTTCTCTCCTGATTCGATTTTTTTAGTAAGGTCCTCGAGCATCTTCATAATAGCGGGGTCGACTGCTGAGTTGTTGCTTGACCTCTCTGGTGCCTGCTCGACTCGAGGAGCCGTTTTCTGTGCTGTTGTGCTTGGGGTTTTTTGTTGACTTTGTAGTTGAGCAATAGCCACGTGTTGTGCTTGTAACTTCTCAAAAATGACATGAAGGCTAACTTCTCTTTCCTCCCGAGCCAGAGTTTTCTGTGCTTCATGTTGGTTTTCCCGACGTACACTTCCGTCGGTATGAGAGATTATATCGACATGTTGGGCGTTGCGGGAGCCCACATCCACGGGGATTTGCGCTTGTGCTATGATAACTAGGGATTTTACCTTATTTTACACTCTTTCTTGCTTAAGTTTGGGATAAAAGTGTATGCAAAATAGTCCCAAAGTCTTACTTGTTGTACTTGATTGTAGGGTTTAATAAAAAAAAAGGTGACAAATAGTCAAAAACCTGCTAAAAAGGAGTGAAACATGCACAAGTACCAAGAACAAGCACAAGCACAAGCAAAGTTCAACTGACCAGTGTAGACCACGGTCCACTTTACGCGGTCCGCACTGAAGAGATTCAGAGAAGTGATTTTTTTGAAGGCCAAACCAACGCGGACCGCGGTCCATTTTATGCGGTCCGCACTGAAGAGATTCAGAGAGCTTGCACTTTGAAGGCCATAAAACCATCGCGAACCGCAATCCATTTTGCGCGGTCCGCACTGAAGCCACCGCGGTCGCGGTGCATTTTATGCGGACCACGGTGGCCAAGTTCAGAAGCCCAGCAAGCCAAAAGCCTCACTGCGGCCGCGATCCATTTTGTGCGGTCCGCGGTGACCCCGCAGGGGTATTTTTGTCCAGAAAGCGGCCTAGTATAAATAGCTTCTTTTCTCATTTTTAGGGCAGCTTTTTGTACTCTGATATTATCAAGAGCTCGTGAACGGTTTTTGTCACGACCCAATTCTCCCTCCGACTGGGTCTCGTGACGGCACCTAGTCTAGACGACTAGGTAAGCCTATTACTTAAGCGAAATTTAGATAAAACAGGTAAAATAATAGTAAGTGAAATAAATCATACTAAAGTCGACGCTGCTCGACATTAACAGTTACTTTACCCAGAACCCGGAATATCACAATACATCACAAGCTACTCTACTGCTCAATAAGTACAACTGGATAGAAAAGACCGTATAGTTTCATCTACAAGTACTACAACTGCAAGATAGGAAGGGGACTCGGAGATCTGCGGACGCTGCAGATTATACCTCGAGTCTCCTGATACCGCTGCTGCTGGCTAGCTGAGATACCGCGTACTAGGACCTGGATCTGCACATGGGGAAAAACATGCGCAGAAGGGCGTGAGTACTCCACATTCGGTACCCAGTAAGTGCCAAGCCTAACCCCAGTCAAGTAGTGACGAGGTCAGGTAGAGGCCCTACTGAGGTTTGCAAAATAACATATATAGAGAACAAGTAGGTAAACCAGGTGATAATCGACAAGAATTATAAGTAAAGGCTATCAAGAAAACGGTATAATCAAATGCTCGGATCAACGTAATATATATATATATATAAAGCTCTGTAAGAAAGTTAAGGTACCATGCAATGCAAAAATGAGGGAAAGGCTCAGGTCTATGCCCGCAATCCCTGTATGCAATGCAGAATGAGGGATAGGCTCAGGTCTATGCCCGCAATCCCTGTATGCAATGCAGAATGAGGGATAGGCTCAGGTCTATGCCCGCAATCCCTGTATGCAATGCAGAATGAGGGATAGGCTCAGGTCTATGCCCGCAATCCCTGTATGCAATGCAGAATGAGGGATAGGCTCAGGTCTATGCCCGCAATCCCTATGTATGCAATGCAAAATGAGGGAAAGGCTCAGGTCTATGCCCGCAATCCCTGTATTTATACGTAACAATAAGTAAATCTCCAAAATTACGTAGTTTTAAGGGCTTGAGGAAAAGACATTTGGAAATCTCGAAGAAAGATCATTAAATCAGTTTCAAAGAATAGTAACGATTGGAAAATCAGTTAGAAATCAATTTACCATGATAAATCTTAAGTTATTATGCAATTTAAATGATAGCAGTAATAATAGAGTTGGAAAGAAAGAATTATGTAGAAAGAAATAAGGAAATTCAGTGAAATTATCCCGTGCACGCGCTCGTCACCTCACGTACACGGGGTTTTTATAGGAAAA